>CAJUYI010005087.1:254-16555 GCA_910591695.1 Galerucella pusilla
GAATCTGTATGTTGGATTATGACTGTAATATCAGTACAAATGTTTCTTTTTATGATGGCCGTTTGCACCAATAGAAACATAAGCTTAGAAAAGCTATGGCTTGAAATTTAAGAGTTGAGAGAAGTTTGAGAGGTTATTGAAAATAAGAAAATTGATGGCCTGTCTGGCCTTACAAATAGTCCGGATGCTCCAAAGAATCTTCTAGCATTCTTACGAGTTGTGAAACGGTTGGCTTGGTCAAGCGAAACCAAGGTTTTTTAATCCAATCCTTCATAATAGTTTTTACGGTTGTACTGTCTTCTTGGAAAGACATTTTCAAGAACATCCTCCATAAACATCCTTTTTCAAAAATAAAAATAAAACACACTTGAAATTGGCGGAAAACATAATCCCGAGAACAGAAAAGTTATTGACATATATGTAAATGTTAGGTTAGGAATCTCCGCTTTGAGGATAAGTGGAGAATAAGCGAGAGATTTTCTAAGCTTAGCTAGGTGCAGCTTAAATTGACCAGTTGTTCATGGTGCAAAACAAAACTTTCTCAAAGCGCCACTAAACTTTAAATCTACTTAAATATCAATTGGTGCAAGGCCATGAGTGAGCCAAATAAAATGTATTAACCCTTCAAAATTTCCTTTGTTATGGTTTGGTATGTTATATTTCATCCCACAAAACATACACAAAGTCTATCCTATTGAAATAGTTCGTATAACTGCCCTGATTTGCCGCAAGCTGTGAGTGTGTCACTGACTTCATTGGACGCTGTCTGGTTTCAACACCCGTGACATACAGAAAGGGGTTAGCACAGGGGTTACACATGACTATGGCTCAAACATTGCAAATATTATCGCGAGAATTGATGTACGATTCCAACTCGCGAGTCTAAGCACACCCTTATACCATAATTAGCTGGAGAGAAACTTTGAAGGTAGCACTGCCATATATTAAAATATTTCTGTAAAATTTTGAGCATGCCTGCGTCACTCCTAATAATAATAATATGTGCACACTGTCAGTGTTTACAATAGTATATAGTGAAGTTAATTTTTATTCGTTGCTTATTTGCTTCAGGGTATGGAAATCTCTCACCAACGACAATGTTTACAAGAATATTCATGATTTTGTACGGACTTATTGGTATACCTATGAATGGTATTGTTATGGTAACCCTAAGCGACTTCTTTGGAAAATCGGTAAGTTATAATACCTATGCCAATTTGAACATTTCAGTATACAGAAATATTGGTTTGGTTCATTTTTTTATGTTATATTGACTGTTACCTATATGACAATACACTGTATTTAGATTCATCACTACAATTTTTCCAGACAGTATCCATCTTATATTTTAACCACGTGACCACAATTTTTGCTAAAAATCAGCAACGAGTGTGCACGAAAATGAACATTGATGGTTAAAATAACATTAAGTTATCGGAATCGATGACCAATGGGGTGTCCAACTGAAAATAAATTCTTGTTTATGCATCACTGATAGTTAATTCTATAGAAACAAATTAACTACATTGAACCATATTTAACGAAATTTAACAGTGTAGTTTTGTTTTTATGCCCAATTCAAAAATTACTACATCACTAGTATAAATTGAAGCTAGACACACATTTTGACATGGAACATATTATTATTGATAATAAAATATTGTAGTCACCAAAATTAAAGGATTGAAGGAGTCGTTTAGGTTGACAGTGAGTTGTTTGCATTTAGTATTGGTTTATGAAAAAAGACAATTTAGTACAGAAATTGAAGAATTTTGTCTCGCAGCTTCATCGTCCAGCATGAATACACTTGAAATTTTCACAGAAGGTGGGGAATAGGTACCCCTGGGATTATTTTCTATATCATGCCGCTGTACGTTGAAACCTTGGGGGCTTCTCGTGAAGTATGCATTTCATCAGAAAATCTGTTGAAGGCAAAATTGTAGCAAAAAAAACAAACAAAATTCTTTTTTTATAATAGGGTTCACGCATATATCATATTTTGCTTAGATATTAATTTATAATAGTAAAGTTATTATCAAAAATTACTAGTAATAGGAAATAAACCAGTTTCCTTTGGAAATTACTTCAAAATTTTGAAATAAAATTCAAATTTCAATGCACTTTCCCACCAACACCCGAGGATTTCCGAACGATACCGATGATACGTGTGATGTCATATCTCATGTTTGTTTACTTTTGTCAATACGGCCGGTATTGCATTAGGTTCTGTGTAGTTCTGTAGTGTTTATATTGTATTTTAATCAACTATTAATTGCTTCATCGACGTAAAAATATCATTTTTGAGACCATTACGTGTTTGTGTATGCATTTTTTATTTATAAAAGTCAACATAAAGTGGAAAGTGAACATAAATATTCGATATTTCCGAGGATATTTTGAAACTTTCGGAAGAAATATATTTTATTTACTAGTTCAGTGTTCAGTGACGATTCTTTCATATTTTGTGAGTAAAGATATGGCTGAGAAGGTTTTTTTAAAGCACAAACTGATAACTTGCCCTAAGTAGACTCATTTATGCTGCTTGAATTTATGAAGTCAAACAGCTGCTTTAATGCAGAGGAAATAAGAGGAGTTAAAGCATTATCGTAAGTACGATTTAAACTATGTTTCATTTATATAATATATACCAACCATATTTCGATGTGTGGTCGTAAGAAAATGATGTTCTTATGGTTGATTCCTAGACATATAGGTACATAACCTCAAACTATTTAAGAATAAAAATGACCAGCATAGAAGTGGGTACTTACATTAAAATGGACTTCACAAACAAAAGTAATGCCCTTCTCTTAAGTGTATTTTTGCTTGCGCCACCAGGTAAAGTAACAAATATTTTGTCTGGAGTTTTAATAGACGTTGATTTACACACTGGAACAATGCAATACTTGGAATACAAAGTCTTTTTTTTCGGCTTTATCCATTTTTCCTTCATCCTCTCAGAAACAAATCAGGTCACAAGAACTCAGAACGTAAACAAATGACGTCACACCATGAGGCAGCCATCTTTATGACGTAAAGCACGTGTTGGCGGACTTCCAAATTTTATGATTTTTAGAGTCGTTTTAAAAGTAAAGTTTATATTTTTTTGACAAAATAGGCATGCAAGGTGTTAGGAGACCTGATAAAGCGTCAATTCCCACCAATAGCAAAATTTATGCCTGTACCCTATTGGTTTACGACCAATACAACCCGAGATGCGGCGTTAATGGTTAGTTAAAATGGTTAGTAAAAAAATAACTTAGGATTGTAATGTTTTTGGATTGCCTTTATAATCAAAACACCGGAAAAGGATACATCAGATAATGAATTAAAATATTCAGTAATGTTCAGCTATCAGTAATGCAGCAACTAGGACTAGACTGGTGAAAAACTGCAAGGAATCCGTTAACAGGCTGGCAAGTGATAACAAGGTGTCTCTAATATGGGTGCCGGAAGATGAGGGGATTGCAGATACCTAATGAAATGGCAGACCAATTAGGCTCTAAGGGAGACTTCATAGATCCGGAACAGTTTTGTGCAATCACAAAAGATTACATAAGAGTGAAATCGGAAACTGATCAGAAAATGAACACTTACTCAAACGGATGTTGACACAAGGGCACCTTAATACAAAGAGTTTACTGTACAAGGCAGACAAGGAATTCTCAACTATTGAAACTATTGAAGCTATTGAAACTGGGTTAGAGACATTTGAGGATAGCTATCCATGTGGTGAATGGGTACTGCACCCCGAGGAAACATCTGCAAAAAATTGGAAATGTTGGTGAACTCTACGATGAAACACACTTACTCACATACTGTGAGAACTTATGAGTACTTAGACAGAAACTCTTAAGAGAGAAAATAGTACAATCATTACAACTACTGAAATTCTTCCTGTCAAACTAGAGGCCAATATGGAAGACACGAAGCGTCTGAAATAGTAGTAGATAATATGGGAAATGGTACAAAGATCCAGTTTAAGAGCCTGGGCTGTTGAACACAACCCAACGAATGAATGACTGAAACAAATTTTTTGAATTACTTGTACCTATCTTAAAATAAAATTTAGTGGGGAATGGGGGCAGGAAAATAAATGTACCTGGGGTTACAATATACGATAAGGTTTCATACTTTAATTAAATAAATATGATAATACAAATTTTATAAGAGGTATGTGTAACTGATCTATTAATATATGTAATAATTCTATTTTTTGCTTGATTACAGTCTCCTGTAACAATTGTCGTATTTAAGTGAGCATGCTTCATCAATAGATCTTAAGATATATATCTACCTTGTATTGATGAGGCGCAAATACGCCAAAATTTATATTCAAGTCCCTTACAATCAGAAACCAGAATGGTCGGTTACATCGTGAAGATATATCAACCCCGCTTAACTTCGACCTGTAATTCATTGTCTGTGGGGCCATATAGCCCCAGAAGTAGATTTTTGTTCTTAATAAACAGTTTTCAAATCTGTTAAGCGTTAAATATTATAATATTTTCTTGATATCTATAATTCTTAACAATTACTTGCATTATTTTTTTGTTATTTTAATTTGCGTTTACTTAGATTCCAACAGAACAATTCAAATCTGATTTCAGGAAAAATGCATCTCTACGGATATACGTTTATCACAATTAAATTCAAATAATGTATAAATTTCTTACTACAAAATTGATACCAGCAATTTTGCATTGTTAGTTCTGTCACTCTATTAAGTCTATTTGATTCACTTACACGAATTCGCTATATATTTTGGCAAACAATAAGAATGATTTGGGTCAACATTTTTTTCCAATAATTCATATAAATATCACGTACCTATTGGTTGTACGTTCATTTACAAAACCTATTGACAATGCATTCACGTATACTATACTCTTATTTAAATATTATTTAGTACCTATGCAATTTGCTTATATGCCGCTCCTTGTTTGTTAATATGGTTATTTTTTATTCATTAAAGTGGCAATGAAAGACCTAGATATCTGTATTTTTGAAAAATTAGTTTTAAATTAAAACTTGAAGGTTTGGTAAGCAGAATTTGTAATATACAAAAATCCAACCCACTAACTAATTTACTGAAATTACGTTTTGTATATCAATAAATCTTGAAGAAAGTTGACTAGCCTATACTGCTACACTTATTTATTTCCTTATTCTGAAACCACTTGAATATTCCGGGGAAGTGAGGACACAAACAAATTTTTACGAAAAGGAAAATTATGTCCTTCATCAAAGTCAAATCAACCCCACATAATTTGTCTGGATTCTCTAATAAATTCCATTGAAGCTTGCAAGCACAATGTAAAGCACTTGAAATTGTAGTCTTTTACAATTATATCTTTTTCAATTATGCTCGCAGAAAAAAATTTTGGATATAGAAATTGTAAGTGATCTTATGCAATTTAGCACTTTAAAGGTGGATTCAGGAAAAACGATCAATTTTTCGGAAATTGTTGAATGATTTGAAATTTTGTATATTTAAGTAGTAAGTTTAATTAAAATAACAAAATTAAAGTAATAATATAAGGCAATATAGAGAAAATTTTTCCGAAAATGTTTGTGTTATTGAATTTCCAAAATTCAAAATGGCGGACGCACTAACTTTTTTTATTTTATGAACATCAATTGACATGTTTGAGATATGGTTTATTGCAATCGAAAGAAGTAGGGGTGATAGTTTAATGAATAATTTAAGCAAAAATTTTTTAAATTTCATCAACAAACTTTTTTAACGCTTGAGCTAACAAATAGTATATTACACACCGAGGTGGGAAGATTTTCATTATTGTCGAAAGATCAGTTAGTTAACCGAGACGGTTATCTATTATCTCGAGACAGGAATTAAACTTCCTACCGAGGTTTGTATACTATTTTATTCACAACCATCATATCCCTATAAAAATTAATAAATCTTTGTTCCGTTCTCAACACTTCTAAAATACTACATTTGACAACTTTCATCAATATAAATTAATGTCAGATAAATTAAGTCAGATGGATACTAAGTTCGCGAATAATAAATCAAGAAAAATGTCCTCCGATAAAGAATTGTACCCTTCCAGAAAAAGATATAATATTTATCACGCGTTACATTATAAATGGCTTTGATTATACTCGGCGCTTGAATAAACAAAATTTCAAATTGCCTTAACAATTTTTGGAAAATTAAGGGGTAATTGATTTTGGGCAAGTTGAACTAAAATTTATTTGGATCTTCTCTTTACACCTACCCACTGTAATTCTATAGTTCAGTAATTGTATTATCCCATCTTACTTCAAATGTTCTGTGAGAAACATTTTTAGTTGTACTTAAAGCCCGTTTGTAATTATCAATGATTCAATTATTGAAACTTTCAGTCACACTAAATATTGAAGCTTTGACAAAATTGCCTCTCAACAGTATATTAAGTACGAACTGTCAAAAACGCTTCTTCAGTCACGAGTGCTTCATGAAACGAGTGACTAAAGATGTTTTCGATACATAGGTACTATTTCTACGCTAGCAGGAGAAAATAGTTATTTATGTAACTAGTGTGTAAAGTAGCCTTTTTTTGACGAATGTGAATATTGTCGCATGAGCCGCAGGCGAATGCGACAATCACATGAGTCGAAAAAAAGGTCTTTACACAAGAATTGCATACAATATTTTTTCTACTAGCGAATATTTAATTAAAATACAAAAGTTTAATAGTAATTTTCTTCACGCACTAGTGCGTAAAGAAACGTACTTTACGCACTAGTGCGTAAAGTAAAGAGGAATCCATCTTTATTTTTATAATAATCTAAAATAACATCATAGTTTTCTAAAAATATTCAATTCTTAAATATAAAACATAATTGCTTACCCTAGGTATAGTCCGAAGATCTCAATTTAAATTTTAAATGTCAGATTCAATTCACAAAGAAATGTCAGTCACTCACCGCCAACTTATGCCTATTTTCCGTATTATTTCCAGTACTCAATAATTATTTAACAATAATTATTAGGTTACTTTACCAAATTCTATAGGTTTCTATCTCCAATTTATGAAAAAAACTTAGATTTAATATCCGTTTATTATACCTATTTTTTTATAAGACTAGATATCTATAACTACATACATATTGGAAAAAAACTCTTTACGCACTAGTGCGAAAAATAAAGTTTTACGCACTCGAAAATGTGTCTAAAGTACGTACTTTACACACGGTAGTAGAAAAAAATTATATTATATTATTTCAATTATATTCATAAAATGACAGACAAGTACCTACTGACGTGTTATTGAAAAATCAAATGACACAGAACTACAAAACTATCATGGAATATTAAATATAAATTACGGAAGATACTCTTAATGTGAAGTTCAGGAAACAAAAGATAAACTTTTCGCACTTTAAACACTAGTGTTTAAAGTGACGTTTTACTAATGTCAAACCCGTGTTTTAGATGCGGTTGTAGTGACAGAAGTAGAAAAAGATAATCTTATATCTTTGCAATTTTATTATTATTATATACCTACGTCTACCGGAAATTGTGAGCAATTCTTTAGATGAACATCGATGAATTAAAAGACGTATAGGGATTGTGAGAGTTTCAAACTATTTAAAATAGGATTTTCTATTCGCATGTCACGATAGATCGTATCCGTGCACATCATTTTATATTCCCCTACAATAGGCATGATGACTGATTTTGAAAAACTGCTTCACGATGTTTTTACGTATATACTTTATCTACAATAAATGTTGTATCTGTAAGAAAAAAAGTTTTTAAAGCAAAAATTCAAAACACTTGACAGCGTGCAGACTACAAATTTATTTTGATACTTAAACAAAATTTGAATCATTTTGTGCGATTAGTTATCATAGAGATGAATCCTAATGTGTATCGGTGGTGTGCGGTTCCACAATGGTTGCGTTCATCACAACGTAGCGCTCCCGAAGCGATCATCAATTTCCTGCTGAACGCGTGTTTTGTTAACTGATCAGATTGAGCGCTCAGGTATCAGTCGCCATTTTTTCAATCAGAATTAAAATACGCTACCGATTGATGATGTATTAACTGTCATTTATGTCATATGTTGAAAACATAATATAAATATTTTTTTCTACACCCACATGTATATTATCCATTTCCTGCACAGTTTAGAGAATGGAAATGTACGCCATATCGGGTAACTGAACGTATATGATTTCATATACATCCTAGAACGTATATGAAAACCACCAATCAGCATTCGCGTTTAGTACTCGTCATTCATCTTTTTTTCAATTTAAAGAAACGTCAAAATAACTTGACAAAAAAAGTCTCTCCCAGAAGCACTGGATCCAGCATATTTATTTATAAAAATAAACTTGAATAAAATAAACCTTATAAATTAATAACAAATACTAAAAACAGAATAAAGTGGGTATTTAAGGGACTACCGATGAAGGTCAGTTTTTATGAAGGTATGTAATACTTCTGAGATGTACTTTTAATAAATCTCGGTAGCCGAGTGGTTAACCCGGACTTTCATGAGGTTGATCCGAGTTCGATTCCGGGTGAAGAAATTTTTTTTCAATTGTTAATTTTATTTTTAAATAATTATTCTGCTCAATATTGATAACTAAAACAGGCAGACGCTTGAAATATTTAGCAGAATATTCATTATTATAAATAAAGGTACGGTACCCTTTTTGCGGGAGTCCGACTGGCAACATCTATTTATAACAGTATCGCATATTTAAAAAAAGAAACCGTAACATTATACAAATTGTACATTTGAAAACTGTACGTTTATCACAAAAAATTAGTGAAGACATAAAATTGAATTGGTACGATTATGAATAAAATTGTTGAAAATTTTTAATTTCAAGTTATATTTATTTTACAGTTTATTCAAATGTTTATTTTTTAGAATTTTTCTTGAATGGGTCGTAGAAAAAATATACTGTTCGACTCGTGTGGATTGTCTATATCGCACTCGAACGATTGAGCACTCCGCCTACGGCGTCGTGCTCAAACTTCGTCCTCGTGCGATATGGCCATCATATCCACACTAGTTGCACAAACTACTATTCTCTACGACAACCTCGATGAATGTTCATTTTGTAACCGTACCTTCAATCATAAACAAGCATATTTTGTACAGAATTTTATTTTTACATCGGCTGCTAGGCAAGTTGCTAAGCAACAAATGCGAAATGGAATATTTCGTGTTAGGTTTAGGTTCACTCTAAAATCACAACGACTACGGCTTGTCAAATTATGACGTCCAGCGTAAAATTGATGAAATGTCAGCAGATCGTTTCTGTCAAAGTTTTAGTAGGTAACGAGTAATTTCATATTTGTTTTCTACAAATACATATTTATAGGCTTCTATTTCTATGTACCTATTAGAAATAGCAATAAAAAAAATTTACATATTTCTTCAATTCATATTTCAATTCTGATAGAAAGCCGATTAGCGGGGAATTCGGAGTAATGAAATATTATCAGTTTATTTCTCTTAAAGTTTTTGCAATGTATGCATGTATTAAACGTGAACGATATGTTGTCATAGAAAAAGTATAGTATGCATCTCGCAACAAAATGGCTATTTTGCACTCGTATGAATTGCAGCACTTGCCTTCGGCTCGTGCTGCAAATTTCACCCTCGTGCAAAATGGGCATCATTTTGTGCTCATTGCATAATATACTATTGTTTGGAGATATTTTAGTTTGTATTTCAGTGAAAATGAATGAACAGCTGGAGGTGACTTATAATTTTAATAATAAATTGTATAGTGTGTCAGGAAGTTCAACTCTTCATAGTAAGCTCCTAAGTGGTGAGTTCAATTTATTGTGATTAACTCCCATTTTTTAATGGTTAGAGTAATACCTATTTCATAATTGTCGTATATATCAAATAAAATTAAGTGGCTCTGTTGTATTCATTGACAATTTTTGACATATATGTCGATGGTTTTATTAGCACGTTCAGCAGAATTACGAACTGATGGATCACTCTAACAATCGCTACCTGATCAACTTTGTTGGGATGAACGCGACCAATGTTATTCAAAACAGATGTTCGGATCATAGATATTTGCGAAAGTACGGCGTCATTCTCTTCGGATTGGTGTTTGAGATAAGATGGCGGTTTAAATTGGTGGGTTAAATTTTGTTCTTATATTTTTACTCAAATAAATGTTATCACACAGGTAAAATAAAAATTAGTGATCTCTTTATTTTATATAATTATATCAAATCAATATTCTACTGATTCTTAGTGACTGTCATCATGCCTATTGGCATTGAAGTATTTAAAATGATGTGAATTATTTATACAAGTGGTTGTCAATGTGACAATATTATACAAAGTGATTGTTATGGAGTCAGAATTTCAGACTTTAATTAATTAGACTTTGAGCACTAAGGTCAATTTACAGTAAAATTTACAACTATAAGCCTTTGAAAATATTGGACAGTTGCATTGTAGTAGATACAGTACACTGAAATAACAGAGACAATGTAGGTATAGAGAAGTGGGCGTTTCGTGGAGGGACAATATGCTGTTCTCTCTTGCAGATTATAATTTTATGTACAGTGCTGCTCCTTTAGGGCATGTGCACGTGACGTCACAAGCTATTTTGACAACACCCCTGAGGAAAAACAGTAAACAAAGCGTTCAGAACACGTGGTATTTAATAGTGAGGTTATGCTGATTTACGATGATAGATCGTGTTTGAGTTCAGTTGGTTTTGCTTCAGTGTACTTTTTCAGTTAATTTAATTGTTGAGCTTGCATATTTAATAATATGTAATAAAGTTTAATAGTTGTTTGTTGTTTGATAATTATTTATCGTGTTTAAGTTTATTGTTTTTCCTCAGGGGTATTGTCAACTGTCAACCGTCGTGGAGGTGCCCTTTATAAGATTCTACCGAGGATTATACATAAGGAATATAAACATTTGGCCGAACCTGTATATCATTTTTTATATCGTTTTTGGAACAAAAAATAATCTACTGTGCCAGATATCGATAACTGATGTATTTTTGAAAATTATTATCCTGTTTATACCCGTCCACCGTTAATGTAAATACATTTTCAATTCACTTTCCCCTGAACCTCCTCCTCTAGTTGAATATTTTGATATACTGAATCCATGACTTGAAACAAATGAACCATCTTGTATTGCTATTTCAATTTCATTCTTTGTTATTCAATAATATCCTTTTTCTAGTTCACAAAACTCTATCAAAGGTGGAAAAAGCTGCGCTTAGAGAAAAACACAGCCAAACTTGGACTCATAGGACAAATTATTTTATATGCAGTACCAGGACTCACTTTTTTTATATTCCTACCTTCGACGATAATAAGTTTTTTTGAAGACTGGTCGTATGATGTTGCAGTCTACTACGCGTTTGTTACTCTAACGACCATTGGCTTTGGAGACTTCGTCGCAGGTATGGTGAACTCAAAACTCAAATTCTCAAGTTAGGATTATTATCATCTCATTTGCATTCAACGATACGCTGTTTCTGATACAACTATACTATAAGTTTTATTGATGCTGGTAAGCAGGCTAGAAACCGCCCGGTAGTTCACTAGGCCTTCACAAATTTCAGAACTGATAACTACTATATAGATAACACGCTTTTCTCAAATATGACAATTGTTACAGTAAACTGCTATTAAGAAAATAACTACTATATATGTATATTAAATACAATTGAAATAGTTGATAATATTTACTTAAAAACGCTATCAATGCGTATGATGTGTATGGCCATTTATCTATAGGCTTTTAACTCATAACTGAAAAAATATGGGTTATATTTTAGTCGAAAAGAAAAGCTGATACCAGTATTACTGTTGTTTTTACGAATAAGTCTTCTTATTGTGTTAAAGTTATGTCTCTAAGACGATTACAGGTAGTAAGTTGAATTTCTGAAGATGTATCCCAGCAAAAAGCTGCTACGCATTTCGCGTTTAAATGTTTCTCAAAACGTCGTCAGTCGAGCATGGAATGTGTGCTGACTGCTAGGAAAAACCGAATATTCACAGCTTCTCTAGATAAGCTAATGGACTAGTTATTTCTGGCCTGACTATTCGCAATTTGGGGGCAAGAAGACCCTACATACCCACGGCTAACGGCGGCGCAGCGTGCATTTTGACATCGGTGGGCTATAAGAGCACAGCAATTGGAATCTTGAGAATATGTCTTTTCTCCGACAAATCACGATTTCAGTTGTATACGTCTGCTAGTCGAAAATCAGTCTGGAGAGAGTGAGGACAGTCCGTTCGGTGGACTCAGTTTGCGTATGGGGCGGAATATGTTATGACAGCTGCACTGCAGCAATAGGTGTGTTCTTTTTGACTGAGATCTCAGTTAATCTCAGCTCACATCGGTAAAGTGCGCGTTCTTTTTGATTTACTCACTTCGAAGTGAGCTGAGATTTTTCCTCCCCCTTCACCGATGCTGAATGTGATGTAAGGGGGTATCAGTTGGACTTGAGTCGGAAATAAAGTGGAGGGGATGAATCAAGCGTGGTTATTGGAGATCTAGATTCCAGATAGGTTATGTTTATATGTTTTATGTCTCTTATTCACGCATGTGACGGCATATCTCGCGTTTCAATTGAGTAGGTCGTTCTTTTTGGTGCTTACTCACATCACTTTATCTCAGATCACTTCAACTGAAGTGAGCTGAGATCTCAGTCAAAAAGAACACACCTATTGATTGCTGTAAGATGTCGCGACTTAGATATCGCGCATGTAGTGGTACCATTTGCTGGCGCAGGATTCTTTTTTCAATGATGATAATAATGCTAGTCCTCGCCGAGACTTGTGAACGATCGGGTAGAACATCATAAGTTTATTAAGATGGCCATCCTGCTCACCAGATATGAATTGCATCGAACATGTTTGGGCTGAAATGTCCAGGCAGCTAAATAATGGACTTCAACAACCTCCACAAACATTACACCAATTAGCTAACGCATTGCTGTTGGCTGGGTACAAGCGGTCTTATTTTCCGCTGTGTAACCACGGTGGTTTAATCTTCACCGGTCTTCTTTCTTGGTCCTTGTCTTCTGTTGTGTGTGTTTCACGATGCCTTTTTGAGGACCAAATTCCTAGCCGACGATCTGCGACTAAAGACGAGCAGCTGCAAAACAACTGGTTCGTGATGTGAACTCCCCATATTAATTCTAAGTGATAATAATCATTTTTAATGAGTAATATATCGACAGTGTATTATCACGTATATTAAAATAAGATAAAATCCCAAAGTGAACTTTGTTTTTGCAAATTATCCACTTATTTGAACACCATAACGTAATAATTTGCATTGAACGTTCGTAGCCATGTTAATTTTGTTAAATTTCTTATCTCTGATGGACCACTTTGATAAAAAAAGTTCACATGGATTTTTATTTTCAAATTTACATTGTCATTAGAATCTGATGGTTGTGAAGAGAAGAGAGCGTACCCTGGAAGGGTGAACGGAATGATTATTTTTCCTTCCCCCTATAGAAAAAAATTAATGTGCGTTATCTGAAACATACATTAGGAAGGGGAATAGGAAATAATAATTCCACTCAGTTATTCTTATAATAATAATTTGCATCAGTGGTGAACAGTATTCAAAAATTATAATATCACGAACTCACACTAAATTTTTTATCAAAATGCCCATATAGCTCTTTTCAAAATCTTGAGGTTAGTAGGTCTCGCGCATGAGAATGTCTAGTTTAAGCGTGCTTAGGCAAATTTCCTTTATTCACTCAATTTTATCACAATAGGGTGTTCAACTTAAATTTTCAGCCCATGTTTAGTCATTAGGTAATATTAATGAGTTACAAATGGGATATTCAAAAATAAAATTATTTGAAATTCTGTCTTCTTATTGATAGAAAAAAATTACTTAAAACAAAAACTTAAAATGCAGATACGTTAGGTACTAGTTTAAATGTGAAGTTGTTCATAGTCTTCCTTTGCTGTCCCAAGTCTCACTTCTTCTTTCTCCTTCATTGGAATGTTTGAACTTGTACAGGACAAAAATGTCGATATTGGATATCTATAACTCTGTTTTCACCTTGTTCAGTTTGAATTTGGATTTGATGCATTTATCAATAAAAGGCATAAAGCTTTAGTTTGACCTTATCAAAAATTTAAACCAAGATGAAATCACTTCTTCAATTTGAGTAACTACCCTCTCTTATTATTATTTAGTTCCATGTCAAAATATGTGACCAGCTTCAAAACGTCAAAATCTAAAAGGCGGATTTTATAAAATTTTTAAAATAGAGTTAACCTTATCATTAACAATTATCTATTTTAAGTTGAACGCCCTATTAGTATAAAAAATGTGTATGTTTATGTTGTTACAGCTCCTATTATTTAATTCCATACTTATATATCTATTTTTTTTTCAGGAACATCAAATATCCATAATTTCCATCCGTGGGTGTTCCTGTTCTACCACATATTTTTGTTAGTATGGGTGATAGGAGGGCTAGGTTATGTAATTATGATAATCGGTTTCATCACCAAAGGTATGAAAAGTCGACAAATAGCAAAAATTGAAAAATTATTATCTCAAACTGTTAAGCGAACTCCTCTCAGAATACAAAGAGAATTGAGAAGTATGTTGCAGGAACTTCTATTCATGAGGGTAAAACCAGTGTACAAAGGAGAATTTGAATACACTCCAAAATATCTAAAAAGGAGTCAGAGCTGTCCAGATTTGACAATTTGGAGAAACAAAGATTCTTTCAACTTGGCTAGGAAACGTGCAATGTCAGAATGTTATAAATATAACGTTTTGGAAAGAGTTCAGTCAGAGTCTGAGCTAGACAAAATAGATAAAGAAAGAACATTTAGACCTTCTGATGCTCTCATGAAACAGAAAGATCTTCTACTTAAAGTTGTTGACGCTTTAAGCTTAGTAACTGCTACAAACAGAGATGATAGGGGCATAAACGGATTCTCCGACGATGAAATACTAGCTAGTGAAAGATATGAACTTCCTCCATGTCCACCTGGGCATCGACGAAGAGCTATTAGTGATGTCAAGCCACCTGGATTGTACGATGTCGATGAATCTGTTAGAACTTGGTATGGTAGTGATGCATCCAGGGCACTTAAAGGTTTCAAGCGAAAAAGAGCCATGTCTTTTGTTCCATTGTCAGAGCCGAGATGGGAAAACAATTCACTTATTCAACGAATCCAGAAAAATGTATCCAGTAGATTGAAAAAAACCGATATCAAGGAATTTGATATTGAGAAACAAATTTTAGATGAACCTGTTAGTACAGCTGTCAATCCCAGTATTGTTCCTACAACAATGGATGTTATCAACAACAGTTTCAGCAAGAATCTTTTGGAACAAACATCAATAGCGGAATTCATTAGAGCACTTAATGCCATCAGTATAGACGAAGATGCGGATGCAAAACCTAAAAGAAAAAATGGGGTTGCTTCCTTAACTCCTCCCAAATACTCGTCTATGGTCAAACCCGTATGTAACAGAAGAACTTCTCTAGTGCCTCCTATGAGAATATTAGTTAAGCCCAGACGGTTTTCGATGACTCCAGTAGATGAACATGTTTTAAGTTCACCACCGCCTTATTCACCTACCAATTCAGCTAGAAACCTAGCAATTGGACATGATATTAGTGATAGTAGAAAATTTTCCTTTAGACCTATAACGTCTTCCACTACCACAAGTCCAGTGAAATCACAAGTTATTAGGAGAAAAAATGCAGAAAATGATAGGGATGGTGGAAATTGATGCGTTTGATGTCAACAAATTATAGTGATTAGTTTTTGGTAGCATTTTCTTGAAACACGAACAATTTTTTAATTTTTGTAATCATATTTAGAGCTGTTACTTCTACTCCTTACTAAATTTTCTGGTTTAACTGGAAATATCCTTAACTTTTATATGGTAAATTAAACAGCCTATATGAGGTTTATTTTAGTGTTGCCGCCGAGACGAGAGATTCTCGTCTCGCTCTCTTTCTCGACGAGACTAGAGAGATATTTTCAGTAGTAATACCCCTAGGGTCTTGATAATACCGAGATAATTTTGTCATAGAGAATGCTGAAAGCGTGTTGCTTGATAATAGCCCAAGGCCGCAAGCCGAGGGCTATTATCTTTGAGCAACACGCTTGAAGGGTGCGGCGGGTGCGGCCAAGCACTCGCTACGTAGTGTAGGTTAATAGCGTACATTCGCAAACTCACGCTATTATCTTTGAGTAACACGCTTGAAGGATTCTGTACGACCAAATTTTGAGTATTTATCAAGACCCGAGGAGTATTCGATAAGATAAT
>CAJUYI010005088.1:0-16553 GCA_910591695.1 Galerucella pusilla
ACTTGGTAAAATAGGTACCGTACGCCATTTGTACGTTTGACAGATATGCGCCATATTTTTCCTCGCCTCTTACCGATCCCTTATAGCTTCAGATAAGCTTGCCAAACTATACAATTCCTCATTACTCACTCTCTATGAGACCAGATTTTAATGTTAAGCATCCACTCTTGGAAACTTGGGAAGTAGAGAAGTTCCAAGAGTGATCAAGGGCTGTATTCTTGACTAAGGGAGCGTTGCATGGAGGCTCTATCTAAGCAGTTTGTTTTTTCACCGAGGCGTCGCCACTGCAAATCCAATACACTTATCCAGATCACATGACTTTGGCAGGTCGGTCATATTTTTCTGGGGGACAACCGATCCGTTGAAGTTTGTGTGTTATATGGCATGTGCTATAAGCTATTTGGTTGTCAGTCAGACTGTGCAATGTCAATGTATAATATATATTTCAATTAAATAATAAAAACTTCACAAATAACACGTGGAGTAGCTAAAATATCAGACGAGGGAAAAAACAAATAGCAGAGAAGTTATGTGATTCCAACGAAAGACATGAGCAGCAGATTCAAGTGCACAGAGAGATCAATTAAATAGTCACCTCGCTCGGTTAAAACAGACGGAAGTTGAAAAAAAGATACATTTTCTCTTGCTCCCTGCATCCCACACTTAACTGCTCTACAAAAAGATGGCATTTTAGATCATTATAAGATCATATTACTAATTAAAGTCTTACTAGCATCCATTGTTTACTAGTAGAGCATGACATCGGTCCCCCAGAACAATATGGCAGAACTGTCAGTCATTAGCTGCTTTTTTTCTACCACCAAACTAAGCTAACCTAAGTTAAACTTAGCTAAGTTAGCGTTCGTTCTGCCAAATTATATTTACTTAGATCAACTAACCTCCACCCTTGCCCACGCTAAGTATGCCGGATTTTCAGCTTAGCAAAATTTCTTAGCCAAGCTTAATCGCGAATGCAGGGAAATTCACTCATTTTTGACATCTGATAAAGATTCTAACCTTATAAAAACATATTTAGCGCTCTTTGAATAGAATCAGTTTTGAATTTTTATTTTAATATGTTAAAAGTTATTTATTTAATTCGATATTGGAAGTTCTGATTCAGTGAATTTTTGATTTATTAGTTTGTTTATCTTTTCATCTTTGTTTGTATGCAAATGCGCTTGCGCCGATATTGTTGACTAGGAAGCGTTTGAAGAGTGTGTTCGAACTACAATTCGGCTCAGCTAAGAGTTCTGTAGTTAGCTAAGCTCAGCCGAGAGATAAAAAAGCACCTAGTAATTATGCCCAAGTAACAATGAACGCTGATTTATTGGGCCTGTTCGGACAATAAGCTGATTAGTAGTTGATTGAAGGTGTTAAAGACTGATTAAGCTACTAACTTGAATAATGAGCTGAATGAGCGCCGAATCAGACAAAATAGATGCCATTATACAGCAGCTGAACTACATACTGAATAAGTGCCTCTTCAGCCAACTTAGTAGATATTGTTCAGCAATATGCTTATGTAGCTGAACTTGGGTTGAATAAGCATTTCTCCAGCTTACTTAATCCGGTGTTGTTCAGCTATTTATTACTAGCTGAATACAGGCTGAAAAAGCGTTTTTCTGCTCATCAAATATTTCATTGTTCAGCTATTTAAAAATGGCTGAACATGAGCTGGTTAAGCGCTTTTATAGAAATCTGAACAGCTGTAGCTCAGCTATTCATAGTCAGCTTAGTATGCACTGAATAAACCCTCATTCAGTAAAGTTAAGAGCCACTGTTCACCTTTTATCAATACAGACTGAAGAAGTTCTAGTTCAGCCCATTTTCAAAATATTGTTCAGATATAAGTATTCTGTGAACAAAAAATAGATACTTAAATATATATTACTTCAGCCATTTAATATTCGCTGAAATAATAATGTATGCATGCAGTGTGGTTGGTGCTATAGCACGACTTCTAACACGTCTGCCTAACATGTCCCACAAATGTTCTATAGGGATTTGCGTCCGGAGAACATGCTGGCCAGTTCATTTTCTGAATGCCAACTTCTGTCAAGTATTCACTGACGCATCTCGCTGAATGAGATCTAGCGTTGTCCTGCACCAGGATAAAGTTATCGCCAATAAATGGAGCGAATGGAACCACCTGATATGCCAAAACTTCCTCAATATACCGTTGTGCAGTCAGTGAGCCCCCATTGATAAACACTAATTCCGTAGAGGCTTCACTTGATATGCCTGCCCATACCATTACGGAACCTCCGTTATGACTCAGCCTAGGGCTAAAAGCACATTCTTGGAATCGTTCCCCATTTCGTCTCCATACTCCTTTTTGGTCTGTCTGGTGAATGTAGCGAGAACCTGGACTCATCGGTAAAGAGTATATTACTCCATTGCATAAGATTCCAATTGCTATGTTCACGAGCAAAGTGCAATCTCGCTACCCTGTGAGGTGGAAGTAACTTAGGCCTAGTTGCTGGCCTAAAAGCTTTTAACCCAACCTCTCATGTAATCTTCGGCGAACTGTCCATTTACTTACATTTTTACCACGAACCTCCAGAAGTCGATTTCTTGTCTGTACTGAAGTCAAATGACGATCCCTTAGAGAATTTAGTACAATAAATCTGTCATCTCGAGCGGTAGGTGCCCGTATTCTACCACTACCAGGCCTTCTTGTATTTCTTGCAGTATCCCCAAAACGTTGTAACACCCTTTGAATGGTAGAACGACTAACATTGAGTAATCGAGCCACATATCTTTGGCTTCGACCATCTTCCACAAGAGCCACTGCTTTAGCACAATCTTCAGCACTTGAAACCATAATTAAGACTTTAAAATTGTCAACGTTGATATTGACAATATTAACATTAACAAAAAATTGCCTAGCAACCGCCCAACAATTGAAAACACATAAGCTCCTTTCGAATTGCATGAATGAAATATGGAACTTTTGAATTTGAATTTTCCAAAATGCTCTTTTTTATGTAAAACGAGAAAATACACAAGTATTCCAACTTTTTGTATTTAGAAGGAAGTCCTTTGTTGATAAAGAATACAAAATATAATTTAAAAACCAATATAATAACCAAATTAAGCCGATTTTGAAAAAATAATAGGTAGTCCGTTTTTTCTGCACCTGAGTGTATTTGGTCTATGCACTTTATCACTGCAGTGACAAAGTAACGAACCAAAATAAAGACAAAATATGTATTCCCTCCTCCCAGTCAAGAATATTGCCCCAGAGGTAATACTTGGTTAACATCACCTACCTCCTTAATTACCTAATAATTATATTCATCTAATATCGGTGGACACGTACAAACCAAATGTTTATCACCATAGATATCATCTATCCTAGCTACAGTCGGCCAAATTTTCGTCTCCGGCTTCACAAAAGGTGCGGGGAACGCAGCTTGCTCTCTACTATACGGCCTCTCCCAAGCACTACTTATAACCTGCTCTTGAGTATGAGGCGCCATCTTCAAAGGATTTATCCTAGCATCTGATTTACCTTCTTCTATATCCCTAATTTCCTCTCTTATAGATATTAACGATTCACAGAATCTATCAAGTTCTTGTTTATCTTCCGATTCAGTGGGTTCGATCATAAGAGTACCAGCGACTGGCCAACTCATTGTGGGTGCGTGGAAACCGTAATCCATCAATCTTTTGGCTATATCGGCTGCTTCTATTTTAGCGGTTTTCTTAAATTCTCTGGTATCTATAATAAACTCGTGAGCTACTAACTCTGACGAAGAGCTCTTAAATAAAGTAGTGTAGTGAGGTTCTAGCTTTTTAGACATGTAATTAGCGTTTAAAATAGCAACTTGAGTGGCTTTTCTTAAACCTTTAGGTCCCATCATTTTTATGTAAGCCCACGAGATAGGCAAAATTGCGCTGGAACCGTAAGGTGCAGCGCTCACTGCACCTCCAGAGCTACCGTTGTGTCCTATAGGCATTATTACCGGATGTCCGGGTAGAAAAGGCGCTAGGTGAGACTTAACGCCAATTGGACCCATACCAGGTCCTCCGCCTCCATGAGGAATACAAAATGTTTTGTGGAGATTTAAATGGGAAACGTCACTTCCGTAATCACCCGGTCTACAAAGTCCTACTTGCGCGTTCATATTAGCGCCATCTAAATAGACTTGTCCGCCATTATCGTGTATTATTTTACAAATATCAGCCACTGTTTCTTCAAAAACTCCATTAGTTGACGGATAAGTTATCATCAAACAAGAAAGATTGTTTTTAAATTGCTCAGCTTTAGTTTTAAGATCATTAACATCGATGGTTCCATCGGGACGTACTTTAATCGGTTCCACTTTCATTCCGGCCATTTGTGCACTAGCGGGGTTAGTACCATGGGCACTGATGGGTATCAAACAAACATCGCGTTGGATCTCCCCTCTAGCTTCATGGTAACATTGAATTGCTCTTAGACCGGCGTATTCGCCTTGAGCTCCGCTGTTCGGTTGAAAACTGATTCTGTCATAACCGGTTATAGCGCACAGATCCTTTTCTAATTCTTCGAATAATTGATGGTAGCCTTGGCATTGTTCTGCTGGAGCGAAAGGGTGAATGTTGGTGAAATGTTTGAAAGAGCACGGCATCATTTCAGTCGTAGAGTTTAATTTCATAGTACAAGAGCCCAGTGGAATCATGCTGTGTACCAAAGATATATCTTTATTTTCCAATACTTTCATGTATCTTACTATGCTCGTTTCCGAGTGGTGAGTGTTGAATACTGGATGGGTCAAAAATGGTGATGTTCTTTTGAAAGAGTTTCGGTAAATTGCGTTTTCTCTTATCATCGGACTGTGGACTATACTGTCTACTTTTTGAGCACAGCCGAAGGTATATAATATGTCGTCGACGTCTTGTAAGGAAACGGTTTCATCAAGAGCTATTCCAACGCTATCGTCTTCGTAATATCTGTAATTAATTTTTTTTTCTACCGCTCTTGTTTTTACTTCTTCTATCGATAATTTTGGATACACCTTTAAGGTGTCGAAGAATAATTTGTTTGACATTGTGTTGCCATCCTGTTGTAAGCCATGATGAAGTACCTGAAAGTAATGGAGACAATTCAATTTGTGTATAAAAAATCCCAACGTAGCGTTAGAGTTCATTTCGTTTAAAAAGAAACCACGTGAAGTTGCAGTCGAATTCGCGAGCTTGTTCTCAAAACCATGCCATATCACAGATTATAAGGTCTAGTTCTATCACCTCTGGTCAAAAGTGATGGTTTGTCAACCACTGGTCAGGTGTTGACCTTGAGGTTAGGAAAAAAGTGTTCTATCATCATGTGTCAGCTACTTTTAACCAGTGGTTACTTAGCATCGATAGTTTTCGTGAATGTACTATCCATTATAAAGATATTGTACAAAATTTGACTTTCCCGCCGAAAAATTGCGTATAAAAGTTTGGTGATAGGTATGTCAAAGCACCTTGTTATAGACAAATTATATTTCTCTATGCACCTTGTTTTGTCAGATTGTTTGTTTTCGCTTCTATAATAGAAAAACAAAAAATAAAAGAAATGTAGGGGAAAAACTTGATGCTTTATTGGTATTAACCAAAAAATATTAAGAAATAATATAGAATAAAACCACAGATGCCGTAACCTGGAAGGCAAAGCAGCAATGTTGGAAAAACATTGCCGGTGAGCTAAACAGTTCCGGAATTTATGGCAGATCGTCACTGAGAATTTCATAGTAATTTACCCTTTCTCGGATTAATTTTTTTCTTCGAGGTTGAGGCATGGGGAAGAAAAACTCATCCTCATCTGAGCCATCAAGACCGGGATCATTATTTTCATTATGATACTTTAATATTTAATATATTAATATTTAATATTAAGCGCTATAACGTCCTTTATTCACAAGTATATAGTCAATTAAAAATAAATAGAGATGTGCCGTGACAGAATAGTTATTTATGTACCAAGGCAGTAAAGTGATTCTTTATCGGACAAGTCTGAAACTATGAGACGAGCGAAGCGAGGCGAATAACAGGCGAGTCCGATAAAGACACTTTACTGACGTGGTGCATACAACATTTTATCGCCAACTGCTCAGAATTCAGAATATAAAAAACTGAGCATTTTATTATGACAAAGTAAACAGCACATATAGAACAAATCTACTTATTATTTGTTACATTTAAATTGAAGGTACACCCTGAAGCATTATAAAAGTTAATTCCTGAATTCAACCTTTAGAACATAAGGGTTAACCAGTGGTCACAGTTTTAACAAGAACTCAAAGTGCCTGTTACTTTATCCTTTGGTCAAAAAACTTTAACCTATGGTTATAACAAAGCAAGCGGTCATAGAACAGCAAACCTCTTGTCAGATCTTGTTAACCATAACTAGAACTCTTAACCAGAGGTGATAGAACCGGCCCTAAAGAGAACAGGGGTGCGATTTTCGAAACCATTCGGGAGTAAATCGTATACGAAAAATGGCCATTTTCGATAACCCATGCTCAAACGGTAATCTTATACGAACACTTTCGTACGGCTTGTTTCGAGTGGGTTTATTCCATTCGAATAAATGTTTTCGTGTACGGAAAGTGTAAATTTACATAGCCTAGATTGAAAATATTTGTGTTTGGAATGTCATTAATTTCAATAATAAATGATATAATCAATTATAATATGGCAGATTTTCATTATTTATTCCATTTAAACTTCATAAATGCTATACAAGAAGCGAAAGAGCTAGCAGATAGACCTCCTAGGATCATCAACCCATTTATTGATCCTTTTGAGGAATATTCAGAAAGGCAATTTGTGAAACTTTATAGACTCACAAAACCTGTCGCATTAGAAGTAATAAACATATTGGAGCCTCATCTCCCTGCTCCAACAAAAATCTCAGCCTTGAGATTCACGTGAAAATAACCGTACACGCATAATATTCGTGTAAACTCGAAAATCACACCCCAGATACGAGTCCCGATAAAACATCAAACGATTTTCAGCTCCGTCTTCAATGACCTTTAACTCGGTATTTCTTACTAAATTGCAGTGTTGACTCGAGACAATAACAATTTCTAGGGTCGGATCTAGTTTTTTTGGATTAATACCTATATGTACATTCTTATGATTTATTATAAATAGTCATTACTCTTGGGAGATTAATTGATGAATACATTTTTAGATAATACAAATAATTACAAAACTCAACCAAAGTTTAAAGTACAAATAATTCCTAATTTATTTATTATCAAAGGGAATACAATATACACCGACGCCATTTTGATAATAATTTGTAACACCAAAGTTAATATCAAAAACTTCAAAATTTCTTATATCATAGGCCGGGATATTAAATTACATACTCTCATCCTTTGGAAATCGAAAGAACTTTATTTTTCTTTCCGAATAAAATTTATTTGGACAGTCTCTGTATGAACAATACACTCCGCCGTGTTGTTTATTCATTTTATAAGAATTATAGTCTATAACACTATATTTTTATAGTTAATATTACCACAACGCACAATCGATTAGTCAAATAACTCAATCAATATCGCGGATTGAGCACCTTCAAACAATAAAGCAAACAAAAATGGCGTTATGAATTTTGAGCACAGATTACAAGTGATTTTGCGCCTGTTTTGACGTATTGGGCCAAGCCGTCACCGTTATTGTGCATGGTTGCCAAGGATATGGTTTGTTCAAAAAAGTATATATTTATGGTATGATTTTTATACATTATAATCTTCTTAATTATATAATTATTTATTGCTCATAAAATTGATTCAAATCAAGTAATTATCGAGTATTTGTATCTGTATAACTATCACGCTTAAAAATAATGCTTATAAAATATTTGACCTATGATCGTAAATTGAAGGAAATATTATGCAAATTGACAACCCTGTTAAGAAATTTCGCGAAGCAGCCCGAACGGAGTCGACATACGACGATGGACATTTAAATGGGTATGTCCACCCATCTCTCTCTCTCTTCTTTACTGTTCTCTGTCAAGGTTTCGTATCTGTTCTCTTTATAATCTGTGTTTATATGAAAATATCATAACCTCAATCTTTATTAGGTACATACTTTTCACGTTTGTTGTTTTATTTTCAACTAAGTATTATATTCTCTTTATAATCTGTGCAATATTGTAAAATTTACATATGGCTTCACATCAGTTGTAGCAGTAGCAAATTAGAAGAATTACAAATTATTCCAGAGAAGCATTAAACAAGAAACTGTGAAGAATGAAGAAATGGCAGACCAGCTAGCTAAAGAAGGCTCTAAAAGAGCCTTCACAGGTCCGGAACCTTTTTGTGGAATCACAAAGGATTACATAAGACGGGAACTGGCTAGTTAAGGAACACCAACTCAAATGGAGGCTGACACAAGGACACCTCCATACTAAGAGTCTACTGAATAAGTTAGACAAGGAACTCTCGCCCAGGCTGTTGAAACTGGGTAAGAGAAATTCACCGACCTGGTAACTGGACACTGTACTCTGATGAAGCATCTGCACAGGATGGGCAAAGTTAGTGAACCTACGTACAGAAAATTTGAACTCCACGATGAAACACCTACTCACATAATAGAATATTATTCTGCTTCTGTAAGAACTTACAAGGACTCAGACGGAAGCTGTTTGTAGTGGAAATAACACAACCATCACAACTCCTTCAGATTCCTCCAGATAAACTGATGGCCTATATAGAAGACATTAAGCTTCTGAAATGGAAGTAGGTAGATAACATGGGCAATGGTACAAAGATTCAGTTCAAGTGCCTGATGGGCTGTTGAGCCCAACCCAAACATATGAATGAGTAGGAAATACAAAAAGGGTAGGGGAGGAAAAGCTGTAAACTGCAAATAACACAATTTTAAAGAAAAAAAAAAACGAAAATGGAATGGGGATATATTAATACAAATCACAAGGTGGGTCGAAAATATTTGCAATTGAAAATATGTTCCACTTACCAATGTCATATTGTGTATTTTGGTTGCAATATCTTTAAGTCCTTGAGGTCCATGATAAACAGCAAACATGGCAGACATGTTAGCCAGTAAAGCTTGGGCGGTACAAATATTACTTGTAGCTTTATCCCTCCTAATATGTTGTTCTCTTGTTTGCAAAGCAAGTCGGTAACCATCCCTTCCAGCCGCATCTCTTGTTACCCCAATCATTCTACCTGGCATCAAACGCACCTAAAACAAAAACTATAATCTTTGAAAACAAAAGATATGATTTTACCCACCAAAGATTGGTTGCAAGCAAAGAAGCCGGCATGTGGTCCGCCGTATCCTAAAGGAACTCCTAACCTTTGCGAAGTTCCAACTGCAATATCTACACCGATTTCACTAGGAGGTCGTAGAAGAGTAAGGCTTAATAAATCAGTAGCACAGCAGACCAAAGTACCTAAGTATAAATAAATTAAAGCTTGAACATTTTTTAAATTATTCACTTTTACCATTGGCGTGCGCATTGTCAGCTACAGAATCAAAATCTAGAATGTTTCCTTCAGTATCAGGATATTGAAACATCACCCCAGCGATATCTCTTCCAGAAAAATCAGCTTCAAATATATCAACAACCTCTACGTTTAACCCTAGAGACTGACATCTTGTTTGAATCACTGAAATTGTTTGGGGATGAAGTAAGTTGGATATTAAAAGCTTTTTTCTTTTATTTTGTCTGTAACATAATGAAAGAGCTTCAGCTGCAGCTGTTCCTTCGTCTAAAAGGGAAGCATTCGCTACTTCAAGACCAGTGAGCTCGGTTACCAATGTTTGGTAATTGAGAAGACCTTCTAAACGACCTTGTGCGACCTTAAATGAGAATTATGATTAAATTTTCAATTTAACACGAATAACTCACGACCCATAAAAGATATAAGAAAATTTTGGGAGATAAGCTGTAGCTAATAAAACGATCCACAAAAAATATCTCATAAAATTTTTTCATAAACTTGATTTGAGCGTCGAAAAATTGAAAAAATGTCAAAAAATTATTTCCAATTTAACTTTAACCTTGAATAACTTTGAAAAGAGTAAACATATCAAAATATTATAGGAGTCCTTTTTTGTAGAGCGTCAAATTTTTGACAAGAGACATTGCTTCCTAGATAAGCTATACATATAGTACCCCAAATATATTAACAAATAAGATTTCACAATTTAAAAAAATACTGCAACTTAGCTTAAACCACCCTGTATACGATGCCATTTAAAACTCTCTGATTTCATTTTATTACATACTGCAAAGATTTAAGTTAAAGCCGAGCTATTATATATTAGGTACTTTTATTTTATTACTTTTAATAATAATAAACTTTGATTACTTTTCAATAACAGTTATATCATAAAATAGGCTATTATTAAACCAAAATAAAAGCGTCTTATAGCAAAAAGAGTGAGTAGCAAACTATGTTTTATGCTTGCCATCATCGAAACCGTTGAGAGAAAAATTATAAGTAAATTATTTACAGAGTTACAGGGTGTTAATTTTTCTATTCTTGCTTAATCATAAATAAGGAAAAATTTGATACAGGGTGGTAATAATTTAAGTACTCATTTTGTGACCAGCGTCTTGGAATTATTGTAATAAAAAAATAAAAAACAGCTAGTAACTACCTCCGGTTGATACGGAGTGTACTGAGTCGTCCATCCAGGATTTTCGAAAATATTTCTCATTATCGTATGAGGTACACAGCAATTGTGATATCCCATGCCAATGTAAGATCTCCATATTTGATTTTTTTCTGCTATGCGAGTTATTCTATTTATGAGATCATATTCGCCTATAAAATACAAAAAAAAACACCATTATCATTTGCTACTTGTTACTATAATTGTTTTTTTCTACGACCACTATCGAAAGTCGTTTTGTGGAAGTCTCGACAGATTGCCAAAGTACTACCAAAGTCTATATATTCCAATAAGTCCGGTCACTCCTTTGATCGTCGGAAAACGCCGGCATTTTTTGCGGAGAGTCGTAAATCATGTGCGACACCTGTTTTTGCTAGTCATTTGGTAGTATACGAGGTGACGGACGGTGAATTCATTTGTGAAGGAATTTACCGGGTGCAATTAGAAAATATGTTGACTTTATTCTTGTTTTGAAAAATATAGGCAATTTATATAAATTATATTATTGCTAAGTAACTTTTCAGAAATTTTGTTTCAACCGAGGAATGGAATGAAAAAAATCATAAACATAGACTTCAATAACGTATATCCGAGCGTATATCTGATAATACTTAATAACTAATACAGAATGATCAGCGAATGAACATTTGTGTTGATATAATCATTATAAAAGAAATAACACAGTTTAACATCTACTTGGGACAAAACGAATACAAATGAACAATTATTTAGGTCAAGTCCATCTGGAGTGTACTCTGTAGCGTTGTATTGAATAAATAAATAAAAATAATAAAATATCAACAAACAAATAAGTATTATGTACATTCTTAAAAATTAATAAATACTTGAATAGTTATAAATTTCTCAAGATATTCAATTTAGGATGTTCTTTATTCTTTCTTAAGGTCCTTAGTGAGGAATTTGTAAATTTCAGTGTATAATAGATTCCCACCCTTGTATATAAGGACAGCAGGTATTCCCATGGGAAGTTTGGGCAAGGATGCGAAAATGCGATAGTAGACAACTTGGTCTTCAAGTTCATTCCTATTCCTACATCATCCTGCACACATAAATCATTGAAATTTTCAGTGAATATATTTTCCAAAGAAATCAGATATTCACTGAAAATTTTTGGAGGAACTGTCAATCCTCCAAAACGTCCCTGCTTACTACCTTCATAGACTTTTTTTGCAGAATAATAATAATAATACGCAACAATAATTTCCATAAGAAGGCATCGCACACAATCAAAAACACAGCAGATAACGTTCGCACGAATTAACATTCAAGATCACTTTCTTTGGCGCACCCGATACAACGCTCTGCTACACCACCGTGTAAGTCAAACAGAACTGAAAAATAAATAAATCCCACATCAGATGTGGGTTTTGCCGGTGAGACGGTGGGTGTCGGCAGGAGGGGGATTTTCGCGTCGTCGAGAGAGTGGTCGCACTTATTGGAATATATAGACTTTGGTACTACTTTCTGCTCTTGATACACAAATAGCTATTAAATGAAATTAACTATTTAAATGGTAGTTTCAAGCAACAGTTCTGTTATAAATAAATAAACGACGTCACTGTTATATTTTCATAATATCAAAGATTTTTTGCAATTTTTGAAAATATTCCATGTTATCTCATTAATAATAAAAGTATTCTAACAAATATTGTGTAAAGTATTATTCACCAAGACCCCCTATGGACTAATCGTATCAATATGTTATCACTTTTTGTTGTTGACTTTCGAAAAATTAAATAATGTAAATAATATTGTAATATTTATATTTATATTCGACTGAAATAAACTAGTTGCTATATGGGGAGAAAATAATAACAAATATTTCAGAGCTTTCTACGTAAAAATAGTTCGTGAATATTTTTATAGTTTTAACCAGAGGTTCTTAAACTGTGGGTTGTGGGACCTCTAGCAACAAAATGATTATTTAAATCTAAAAAGTAAAAATTAGTAATGACCTACGACTGCAGTAGTATATTACAGAGCAAGTAAAGAAGCCTGACAATTTATCAGCTGAAATTTTTCGTAAATATTAAAAAGAAGCTCTGGCCTAGGCTAATATTAAGAAAAAACTCTTTTTTCCACTACCGTGTGTAAAGTACGTACTTTAGACACATTTTCGAGTGCGTAAAACTTTATTTTACTCACTAGTGCGTAAAGAGATTCCAATATTCCAATATGTATGTAGTTATAGATATCTAGTCTTATAAAAATATAGGTATAATAAACGGATATTAGATCTAAGTTTTTTTCATAAATTGGAGATAGAAACCTATAGAATTTGGTAAAGTAACCTAATAAGTACTGGAAATAATACGGTAAATAGGTATAAGTTGGCGGTGAGTGACTGACATTTCTTTGTGAATTGAATCTGACATTTAAAATTTAAATTGAGATCTTCCGACTATACCTAGAGTAAGCAATTGTATTTTATATTTAGGAATTGAATATTTTTAGAAAACTATGATGTTATTTTAGATTATTATAAAAAGACTCTTCTAAAGAAAAATTTAACTTACTTTACGCACTAGTGCGTAAAGTATGTTTCTTTACGCACTAGTGCGTAAAGAAAATTACTATTAAACTTTTGTATTTTAATTAAATATTCGCTAGTAGAAAAAATATTGTATGCAATTCGCGTGTGTAAAGACCTTCACATTCGTCAAAAAAAGGCTACTTTACACTCTAGTTACATAAATAACTATTTTGTTAGTTTTTAATCGATAAACTTCAAATTTACTTAGTTGATTTTAAACATTATAGCATGGGTATCTGTATCTGTAGAGTGGGGAGAGTAAATGTAGGCTCACAGCACTTAGGCCACATGTGACCCATTGTACAACCTCCCGAGGAGTTGTCCTTCTAGGTCATCGTATATCCTGTCAAGTCAAGTCAATATGTATAATATAGTTGAAATAATACCCTTCTTGGTGTGCGTCATCGATTGTGACGTATATCCGGGTTCTCGGCATGTCGTTTAATTTATTTGCTATTTTGACATTTAGCTAACCTTAAATTTGATAAACAAAATCATCAGGATCAAACTCAACCAAATTCGAAAAGGCTATGAAATTAATAATCACCAGCTTCTTTTCCTAACTGAAAATACATGAGAACTTTCAAAATGCTGAAGTTTTTCCGTGTATCTATGCATATTTTTGTATTATTTAAATAAATATAACAATAGATTAATATTCACTTTTCATAAATGATAATTTACCTTAAACAACAAAGTACAGACCTGGCGAGAACTGTCAGTGTGACAGTAGAAAAATACGTAAGATACATTGCCGCTACGAAAGTAACGCCTCCATAGTATTTTGAGCTTCCGATTCATAGGTTGCGGTTGTGCGTAATCTAAACATCAACCAATCACATTTTTGTAAGTTAAAGATTAGGGTTAACGTTTGTAATACATTTTAACAGTTCATTAATGTGATATTTTGATAAAGATTAATCACAGTGAGCTGGTTCGTAAATCTTTTATAGAAAATAAAAAAACTGATTGTGTTAGCGTAGCTGGAAAGAAAAAGGCATGTATATCACTGGCACACGAGTTTAATTCAAGCGGAGAGCATTGTTTCGTATAAAAAATGAATTAATTCAATATTTTTTCTTTTTACTACACCAATGTGATTACTAACCTAGGTGAACGATAACCATAAGCATTATCATCATCTATATAGTTTACAAAATCAATAAAATCATCCATCATACTAATTTCCTTGAGAAATTTGAAACTATAATAGACAAATAACAACCAAACAAAATTTTGATATCGTAAAATGAGTGTAAATGTGGTTTATAGGTTAGAAATCTTCACTCAAGGGAACTGAAATCTGTACTTATATTTCACTCAAGTTACACTCAAACTCAACCTCAATTTTCGCCTGTTAAGTGTCTCTGCATACAATAAGGATGAGTGAAGTATGAGTGACCCTTAAGTGTCGACTATGAATTTCACCCTAGATGACATACCCAAAACCCAGATATACGTCACAAACGATGACGCACAGCAAAAAGGCTATTGAATGTACTATACATATTTTTAGAAGCTGATAGTTAGGAAGTTGGCGGTAACAGTTATTAAACTTACCATTACTCTCCAACTGAATTAAATATTGTAATGAAATCAAACAAAAACTATCTGAAATTAACATACCTAATCATTACATTATTAAAATCTATTTACTTACTAATTGGATCTTCAATATTTAATTTTCCCTCCAATCTAATTTTTTTCGGAACCGCTTTTTCTGTTAGTTCGTCCAGACTCTACATACAAAAATTTGTAATTTGTTAAATATTCAATTCCACTTTTATCAAAGGCAGGTACTTTATTCCACTCCCACCGACCCGATGGCCGGGACTTAAATTCAGCTCTAGCACAGGGACCTGAATATCTTTTAGCGCAGGCTCTGGGCAAATTTTTAATGCTTATGTTCTTCAAGAAGGGGAAGGGTAAATATCATTCCATTCACCCTTCCCCGTAAAGAAGGGATAAATACATAATGAACACCTTCAGTTAAGCGGTGCCTTTGATTATGTTCCATACTCCATAACGGATAAGGTAAAAGCCAGAGTGCCGTTCGCTGCCTTCCGCCAAAAGTCCAGGCCACTGCGCACCGGTATTTTAAATAAGTCTCTCCACCGGGACTTGAGTCTGCCTCATTTTTTTAGAAACCACCTTTCTATGCAAGTAGTTATAACTTACCCTCAAATTTAACTTTTCAAATACAATAGTGAATCAAAAGAAATAATTATTATGAAAATAATAATAATATTAGATTACCTTAAAGCCAAGAGTATCTAGCATAGTACTGACATCGCTTTCCCTAGGTCCGATGTGTCTGGCAGGAAAATCGTCTTTTCTAGGAAACAAAGGACCTTCAGGACGTGGTGGTCCTGCACTAGCATACCTTAAAATTTTCGCACTATTCCATTTTGGAAAAATACCACTACGAACTACAATTTTGTACATGTTGCGGCTTATTATAATGAAATACGTATTTCATTAAAGTCGTGTGATTATAAGTAGTCAATACTTAAGGGCAGAGGTCATTAAGATGTGTATAAATAATGATAAAAATATGGATAATTAAAATAAATATGATATTTCCTAATTACCGTGATTGTTCAATAAAACACATTTAAAAGCTTTTTATTTTTATTGAAACAAGAAAAATCCAAAATTTCAACAATTTTTGTCACACTCGTCAAGGTCCGATGACAATACAATATAGTAATAAAATATATAGTGTTATTAAATATTGAGCTTATTGTATAAAAAAAATTTCATGAGGTATGTAATATATTATCGTTTTTGCTTGAAACGTAATACTAGAGCAAATACACTAACTGGCACCGTGGCTTTGCGCCTGGATATAGGCATGTATGTATGTATGTGTGATTTTTGGGGTGACATTCACTGAGACCTAAAAGATCTATTGTGCCCCCTTACTTCTACTCAGTTTCTGAAGAGAGTCTCAGAAACTAGTAGTTCCTTTAGTCCTAATTCCCGGAGGAATTTTAGGATGTCTACAGGCTTCAACTTAGGCAAATGTTCCTCTTCTATCCAGTAATCTCCCAGGTGCTGTGCTCCAGGATTCTGAAGTGCTGTGCAGTTGGAAGGTATGTGGATGGAGGTTTCTTCTTCCATACCACAAAATCTGCATTCTTTCTCCACTATTTTAAGCTTTTTCAGGTGCCCATTCAGGCGACAATGTCCCGTTAGGATCCCTGTTAAAACTCTTAGCGCAGTTTTACTTTGACTTATGCATTCTTTTGATCTCAACAGGTTGTAGTCACCCAGAAGAGTCTTTGATTGTATAAGCCCTACTAGATCTTTCCAATGGTCAGATCTTCTCTTTTTCTCGGCTTTACTTATTTCTTCCAATATT
>CAJUYI010005089.1:0-16547 GCA_910591695.1 Galerucella pusilla
ATACTTAATTAGGGTTTATTACTCCTCGTACATTTTGTACATACTATTATACACCTTTTTGTTAGAATGTTGGTGCACGACCTCCTAAGGATCACCCAAACCAACATATTTTTGACATTATCGCACAGGGGCAGACATCAATTCCTCTAATATCTATTACAGACGAATAACGCCTCTGCATACATTCAATAAGGTATCGCTTCAAAGTTGTGGTAAAGGCTGTCTAAGCTGTAGAGAGATTTATGGGAATTCAAGGCTTTTTGTAGATGGTCCCAAGCATTGTTAAAACAGCTAAATAACACCTTCACACTTACCTTGAAAACGTCTGCAGCTTCTCTCAGTCAGAAGATAACCTGCCATAGTCATACCAATAGCACCACCAGCTTCTTCCTTCTTCACTTATCAATTAATTTTACGAATATTCGCCAGGTGCATTTTAGCGTTGCAGCAACAATCCGTGACAGTTTTGTGACTGTTATTTTAGCAACGTTAAGTGCCAGTGGTTTGGAAAGAGTTTGTGCATTTGCCAGGAACTGTAAATCAGAGGCAAGCGCAAAGGTAGGCACTTGGTATATTCCAAGCTATGTGTCTCTCCAAGCCACGCGCTTATTAATCCAACTAAACACACTTTGCATATCATAATCATATCGTAGGGTGTCCCAGAGCAGTTTGAAAAATATGAGTATCAGAGACAGCACGTTCTTACTTGGATAAAACGATGGAAAAGGCTATTAATAACCATATTAGAACGGAAATCCTAGAGAGACTACCTCTCCAGCCATGTCAGCATGCTTACCGGGCAGGCAGATCTACGGAGACTGCACTGGTAAAACTAACGGAGGATATCCGAGGTGCTCTAGACAACAAAGAAACATTTTGGGACATAGAAGGAGCTTTTGACAATACTCCACATGAGGCTGTCAAAAGAGCATTGAACAGAAGAGGTGTAGACAGCACACCATCCAAATGGATGTCGGAACTGCTCACCACAAGAATAGCAGAGACGAGGACGAGCAAAGACATTGTCTCCATCTGGACTACCAGAGGATGCCCACAGGGAGGAGTAGCATCCCCATTAATGTGGAGTCTGACGGTTGACGAACTCCTGTGTGATTTTACGGATCTCGGAATATCCTGCCAAGGATATGCCGACGATATTGTCATAACAGCCAGGGGGGAATTCGAAAACACCCTTTGTGATATTGTACAAAAGGGTCTGAACTATACAAATAGCTGGTGTAGGCAAGTGGGACTTAGCATAAACCCCACTAAAACCATCCTGATAGCCTTCACTAAGAAAAGAAAACTCAACCTCAAAACCATAAAACTTGATGGGAACGAGATTGAATGGAGACAAGAAGTCAAGTATCTAGGTTTAACTCTAGACAGTAAATTTCTGTGGAACAAACACGAAAAGGAGATTACATACAAGGCAAAAATGGCTCTAATAATGCGCAGGAATCTGGCAGGAAAAAACTGGGGTTGTAACCCAAAAATCCTAAGCTGGATGTACACTGCCATAGTGAGACCAATCATCACTTATGAAGCCATTGCGTGGAGTAGTAGAACTAGCCTATTGAAGACGTGAGAAAACCTCTTCAAAATTCAAAGACTAGCGAAGTGATTCTCAACCTCACCCCTCTACATATGGGGTGGAAAGTGTTTCAGAAAGAACAAGATACAGACTAAGTAGGAGGAATTTTAGGATATCTACAGGCTTCAACTTAGCTGATTCCGCAGAACGGTTCAGGTCCCCAAAAAAGTAATTCAGTCCCCCTCCTCGCTAGTTCATCTGCTATTTCATTTCCTTCTATTCCAGCGTGTCCTGGAATCCATAGTAAAGTAACTGTATTGTTCTCGTCTGGTTCATTGAGGAGTTCAGTTTGGAACTGATTACTCAAGAGCTCAGTGCTTTAATGGCTGCTTGACCAACCGACATTATGATAATCATTTGTCTTCTGTATCCTTTATTAATATTGAACTTTCTTATGGCGTGGATTTCCGCTGGGAAGTTACTTCGGGTTTTTCCCAAGCTTTCAGAGTGCTCGGTTCCTGGCCCGAACACTCCTATCCCAGTTCCTCCTGTTGCTTTTGAGCCGTCTGTGTACCATTGAATGGCATTCTTTCCAATAAGGTGACTCCTAGGCATTCTCTGGAACCAACCTAAAAGGTGATGTAAAATTCTAGGAAGATAAATTAATAATTTTTAACTATTCTGAAGTAAATTTGTATTTAGATCTATTATGCTCTTCTTTTAACTTTCATTAAAATATGTCTCTGTCTCCTATCTTTGACCTTTAAGGAATATCGTAATAATATGAGTACATTTCCGATTTATATGACAGTTTTTCAGTTTCTTGTGCAACCACCGGAATCATCTTATTTACAATTTAAATAATGTATTCATAAAATTTCCTTAGATTGATAAACTTGTTTTTGTAGTGAATTGCTCAAATTGATATCGACAATATATTAAAAATTACTGTTAACAAAGAGTATGGTTAAGAATAGTGAAAGTTATTCTGCTTAAAGGTAAGAATTTAATTTTTCATATTTATGAATATTTTAATTTTTTTATAAAAAAAATTAAGCCTGTTATTTGGTTTTATTTAATATTAACGTTTGAATCCAAAATATAAATATCTTCTTTAGAAACTTCATTTTATAAATTATAATTTTTGTATTAACAGGGTGTTATGCCCGTTTGTAATTATCAATGATTTAGTACAAGCTTTAGTCAATTTTTTTGGATCCTAAGCTTAGGACACTAAAATATTGACAAGAAAAAAATGTGTTTGCAACACACCATATTTTAGTCACTTATTTAGGTTGTGATTATGCGCACTGAGCAGTATGATTTTGTTAGTAACCTGTCACTTTTCAGATCTTAGCAGAGAATTTGAATTTTTTTATTTAAATAGGTATCAACAACAATGGACACAGAATTTTTATTGTTAGCAGCAGCAACTCTCATTAATATAGTAGTAGTTAGGAATTATATAAGAAAGAGAAACCCTTATGAAACCCTTATGTGCTTATTTTTATATTGTGAACTTTTAAGTATATGTAAAGGCAAGGTCTTTCTTTATATAGTTCAATAAGTCGAAGTACTTGATCATGAGACCACGACATTTTTGATATTTAAAATAGCTCAAACGAAAAACTTTCTCATACACATAACATTCTCACGTTGGTTACCTATGTAGCAGAACCAGTGTCACTACCATCATAAAAAATAAAAAAATCAATAACCTTAAAATAAAGTTTACCCTATATGTTTTCCCCAAGTTGTCATTTAATTGATAGAAAATAGGACTGGTTCTATAAATATTTTCTATCAATTCAAATTGAACAAAAATAGGACAAGTTTCATCAATTTCAAAATTGATGATAAATGTGTATGTATCTATCATTTATTTAGGATCCTAAAAAATCTACTAAAACTTGTACTAAATCATTACTAATTACAAACGGGCAATAGATAAATCCAAGGTGAACCAATCATATTTATGCGTATATCACGCATACCCACTAAAGTAATACATGTACATCCTTAAGTAAAGATATATAACTTTTTATAATGTTTATGCATTTTTTCAAATTCAATTTTGCAGATCATATTAATTAAGCAATAATAATCACAAAACCGATGATATTGACATTAACCTCAGAAAGATAAAATCTCTTTAAAAAATTTATTAAATATAAATATGTTTCAACTATATTATTATTATTTTAACTATATTATATATATATTATATCATTTTTTGTAAATTTGCAAGTAACTTCGTGAAGATTCTCACTACCGTGATGTAATGTGAATATCTAATGTGTCGTGTTTTCAATTACATTACCAAAGTGTTACAATAAGGTCTTTCTCAAAACTGCCATACATATAATCTAAAACTTTTTCCTACTAGCGTGCGGAAAAGTAAATTTATCAAGTTTTTGGGGAGTATACTGACTTTTGAATATTTAAAATATATATATTTGTATGATTGTAGTTTACCAAATGACTGAAAAATTAATAAATTTATTATAATTCTGCTATAATTTTCAATAAAAAAAACTTATTTTTCAATCATCTTTTAATGGCACTGGTATAAGCCTCATCAAATGAATATCAAATAATAATAATTAATTTGTTGATATGCATTTAATGGGAAATGTTTCTTTATGTTAACTTTTGGGCTTATTTCCGAATGCTAGTAGAAAAAATAGTGTACCTAACACGTGCGTAAAGTGACTTTTCCGCACTAGTTAGATAATTTAACATTATCATTGTTTAATAATAAATAAAACATCTGCTACGTTCTCAAAACCATAACTCCAATTCTCTAACTGCATTCATAACTCTAAATATACAGTAAGCGTATAATAATCAGGAAGTTGTCAAAAAAAAAGCAAAATTTCAAACTACTTTATGCTGTATTTACATTAAAACAGCGTAAGACGAATAAAATATCACAACTTAATTATGTAAACTTGATCTCTGATGCCACAACAAATATAAAATACAATTGACGAGCATTTTATTTTTGATTCATACAAAACAACAAATTGTTTTTTTAGGATCTCAGATTATAGTGTCGATATAGTACATGGAGTCAATATTTTGTTATTTTATAACTAAGAAGTTTTACGACTGCCAATTGAAAAAAAGATTTACATCTATTCCGTGGAAAATAACTGTTTTTGTGGACGTCTACCATATCGAAAGTCCTGGTCATGTCTCTTGATTTTATTGCTGGATGTGCTGGAGGTAAGTACACTATATCCTTTGTTATGGATCCTTGCAACAAAAACGTTGAATATATATGAAGTAGCTCATTATCTTTATCCAATACTTCTCAATATATTTGCTCCAGCCTCATGTTGTTCTTCTTGCTTTTATTATGTTTGGATCACTTCTTCTTGGACTATCCTATTTTAGCAATAGTTATCACCAGCATATTGGATTCTAAATCAATTGATAAACACTGCTCAATAATTATAGTAAACATAAGAATTTTGATTAGTACACTTCTTTCTTTAAACATTTGTTTGGCAGAGACCAAATCTTCTTTAGTTTCTGTGAAATTAGTGCTATACTTTGGCAAGTTTATCTGAAGCCGTGAAAGGAATGCAGTCGAAAACATTCGATATTGCCACGTTTAACTATGAAAAAGCTAAAGTGATAAGTATGTAAAGATAATAATTAGAAAAGGGACTTGTTATTATTAACAATATGATTAAACGTTAATTCTTTAATGTGCTTGTTTCCTTGGATTTTTTCTATTAACATTATTTTTCCAATTTATGAATATTAAAAGATGAGCACTTTTCCAAATTTGTTATGGGCTTCTTCAAGCTCTGGCAGCGTTGTACGAAAACCATAACTACCACACCCTCCGAATTACATAATAAAAAATAAAAAACATTATTGTGGTTTGATTCCCAAAAGAATAAGAGAAAAAAGAATAAGTAATGCCACAAGGAACTTACAAAAGATACATAATTGGTGATTTTTATCGAAAGCTGACTTCTTATTGGCAAGCGCTTGCGTGTGTTCTTCCCTCTCACTTCGTCAATTGACTGATATTGATTTATCCAGTGGCGTTGGTATTGTGAGTGACCATTGTACTTTCAATTTTACTTGGTAAAATAGGTACCGTACGCCATTTGTATGTTTATGACAGATATGTGCCAATGTTTCCTCGCCTCTTGCCGATGCCCCGTAGCTAAACGTAGATAAACTTGCCAAACTATACCTCTGTATTCCATGTCATTCTCGGTCTCGCTTTTTCCTCTGTTGTTCTCTACTTTTGCCTCCCTCAACTGTTTTATGAAGAAATATAAGTAACTTTTGCTATAATTATTCTAGGCGTAGCTGGTGTCTTAATCGGCCATCCTCTGGACACTGTAAAGGTGAACTTACAAACACAAAGTGCTAAAAATCCTAAATATACAGGTACATTACATTGCATTCAATCTCTTATGGTGAAAGAAGGTATAAGAGGCGTTTATAGAGGAGTGACTAGTCCCATTGCAGGTATAGCAGCATTAAATGCCGTCGTTTTCGGTGTGTATGGTAATGTACAAAAGAATATGGCTAATCCTGGTAGTTTGTCATCACATGCTATTGCTGGAGCAGCAGCTGGACTTTTAACAAGTTTTATAACAAGTCCGATGGAGTTGGTTAAATCTAGAATGCAGGCATGTACATGTATAGTTAAAATAATACCCTTCTTGGTGTGCGTCATCGATTGTGACGTCTATCCGGGTTTTCGGCATGTCGTTTATTTTATTTTTATTTTGACATATAGCTAACCTTAAATTTGATAAATAAGATCATCAGGATTGTATTTAGCCAAATTCGAAAAGGCTATACAATTAATAATTACCAGCTTCTTTTTCTAACTGAAAATACTTGAGAACTTTCAAAATACTGATGTTTTTTCGTGTATTCATGCATATTTTTGTATTATTCATATAAAGAAAACAATGAGATTAATATTCACTTTTCATAAATAATAATTGACCGTAAACAACAAAGTACAGACCTGTCAAGAACTGTCAGTGTGACAGTAGAAAAAGATGTAAGACTTATTGCCGCTACGAAAGTAACGCCTTCATAGTATTTTAAACTCTCGATTGATAGGTTGAGCTTGACCGTAATCTAAACATCAACCAATCAAATCTTTGTAAGTCAAACATTAGGGTTAACGTTTGTAATACATTTAAACGGTTCATTATTGTGATATTTTGATAAGGATTAATCACAGACCTGCCTTTTTTCCATTTCTTTCTACGTAATTTGTTAGAAATACATTAACAATCGATGACGCACACCAAGAAGGGTATTATTTCAACTATATACATCTATATTTATACATAGGATTGATCTAACTTGCTATTAATAGGTTGCTGGGACTAAAGCTGGTAATAATCCATTAGATTGCTTAGTAAAAATGTATAGCAAAAATAAATTACGAGGTATTTTTAACGGACTCGGTATAACGATTGGAAGAGAAGTTCCAGCATTTACGACCTACTTCGTTACTTACGAGTTATTAGCACGAACAGAAGAAGGAAAAATAGCATCAACTGCGCAAATTTTGTTTGCCGGAGGAATGGCAGGTAATTTCAAATTGTTGTTTAAAACGTTTATTTATTTATTGATACCCACAGCTCGTAGATTCTATTGGATTAATTGTACATCCTCCTGAAGAAGTGGGGCTCGTCAACCAGGTAAACAGTAAACACTTGCAGTCTTTTTATTCATCAAATGATTTTTTGTTGATTGTAACAATAATCTCATTGATATAAATCTAAGAATTTATTCTGTATTGCAAATTAAATAATCACTATGAAAAATTTGTTTTTCAGTAGAAATGAATATTCAACACATTTTTAAATAAAACAGGAAAAAAATACACTTTGAAAATGTATCAAAATAATATGCTGGTGCCATCTGTGTAAAAGAAGCCAAGGTGCTTGGAGTACTACTACTTTCACATAGATGGCAAAGCAAGTTATCTTCGTGAATTTTTTTGATTACTAGTGTGATGGAAGTCTCATGAAAATACTATAATTACGTAACAGATCATTTAAAACTGTGTAAATATGTAATTCTGTAATGATTATCATAATTGTATTATATTGAGGCAAAATTGAAGAGACTACTTTGACTACTTACACATAGATGGTACAATATGCTCTTTTCATACATTTAGTAATTTATACTTTCATAAAACTATGCTGGTTTCCGAAAATACTGTTATTATATCACAAATCATTTGAAACTATTTGAAAATTCGATTTTGTGATAATCATATATTGAAGGAAGACATATTTGTTGACAGGCACTAAATTGAGCAAAATACTAATTGATCTACTCACACATAGCTGGCGCAGTAATTTGTTCACTTTTATTGACATTTATAATTCTATAAAACCCTCTCAGGTTCCCAGAATATTGTAACGAATAATTTAAAACTATTTTTATTCGATTCTGTGATGATAATCACAATTGTGTTATGCTGGAGTTGAGAGGTCATTACATTGAAGAAGACTACTTTGGCTACTCACAGATAGATAGCGCAGTATGTTCTATTAGGTTCCGAAAACTGTGTAACTGGTTGATTCTATGATAAAAAATATAATTGTTTCACATTTCAGTTGGATATTATTGAAATGGAGATCCCGTTTCCTAAATTCCCAGCTATAAATTTTTTTCACGCATCCACGGCTCCACAAGTCTTCAATATTATTTGTTATAGGTGTTATTTCTTGGGTAATCCCGTATCCACTAGATGTTATAAAATCAAAAATCCAAGTAGATGGTATCACTTCGCAAAAATATACTGGATACTACGATTGCATCCAGAAAACAGTACAATCGGAAGGGTTCATAAGTCTATACAGAGGATTAACCCCGACCATCATCAGAGCTTTCCCAGTTAACGCTGTCACTTTCTTTGTAGTCACGTGGACAATGAGAATAGCTGAAATGGAATTTAAGATCTCTGAAAACTATTCACATTTTTTCAATATTAACATGGAGAACAGCTAATTTAAATTATTGTATATATTAAGATATAATAAAAAATAGAATTTTTTATTCTAGGCTTTTTATTCAAATTATTTATCTCCAATAAATGACGAATATAATTGTGCAATATTATTAACTAACTGTTTTTGGTGTCCTGACGTGTATTTAAATTAGAAAAATCTGAAAACACAACATGAAACGTAATGAATGTATCTACGGCGCCGTTTTGAATAATCCAAGTTCATTTTTATGAAAATGCGTCTTGAAATGGCAGCAAAAACGCTATTTTTATGTTTCCATATTCATGCTTTCAACAACGAACTGCTGATATATTACCTGTACCAAAATACTACTCATCCTACATTTACATCTACATGTAAAGGGGCTAGGAAAATGTTTGCACTTCTTCAAAATAACGACATATTTCCATAACGTTAAGTAGTCAATTTATTAAGAAAAGTAAAGTAAATAGTAATTCGTATTTACTAGCTTCTAAATAAAAAAGGACACTGTCCTCGATTATGGGACACATCCGAGGTTATATCAGTATTTTTGTTGTAAAGAAACCTCAACCAAGAAACTACCGCAAACATGAGTGAATTTACAGGGAAAGCGCGAAGCATTGTTGGTACTAATCCTGCATAAAGCTTCAGTACTCCTTCTGTTTTTATAACTTTAATCAGACAATCGTAGGAGCTCGTATACATTCTTTCGGTTAATAAGCCATCAACTTGAGTTTTAGATTTAATCACGTCAGCCGGATATGGTACCACCCAAGAAGCAATACCTAAAATATTAAGAATTTTAGGGTGAAATTCATAGTCGACACTTGAGGGTCACTCATACTTCACTCATCCTTATAGGGCATGTCCACGACAGTTGACAATACTTTGGTGGTAAAAAAATAAACAATAGAAATGATGAAAAATTATCAAACATCAAACAACTATTAACCTATATTATATATTATTAAATATGCAATCTCAACAATTAAAATAACTTTAAAAGTACACTGAAGCAAAACCAACCAAACTCAAGCACGATCTATTCTATCATTATAAATCAGCATAACCTCACTATTAAGTACCACGTGTTCTGAATGCTTTGTTTATTGTTTTACCAAAGAATACACAAGAGCTGGTGTATTCTTTGGTTTTACCACCAGGCTAGTTTGTGACGTCACGTGGACATGCCCTATTGTATGCAGAGACACTTGACAGGTGAAAAGTTAGCTTGAGTTTGAGTGTAAATATAAATACAGGGGACCTATTCTCAGCATATGCAAATTTGCATTCGCATATAAAAATTTACGAATGGCTACATGCGCCTTCGTAATGAATATTGTATTCTTTCCTATTCGCATACGTGGTTCGCAAGTGTTTACGAACGGTTAGATAAACACACTCGCGTAAACATGGCAATACAGCATTAGCACATGCTGTGGCTCAGCTGATGTTTATCAAATCCCCTAACCTACAATATTTAAAATTTTCGGATTCTACCCAATTCTACCCTCGTTTTATCGTTTACTGATAGAAGTGTTCTGGGGTTCCAAGGGAAATTATTTAAACTCAGATCTGATTTTTGTTAATTCTAGCATACAAGAATAATGGATATTAATAAAGGTATATATAAAGGCATCTTGCAAACTGCTATAGGTATTTTGAGATTTTTCATAAATTTCATAAATTCGGGGTGCTCTCTCTTCAGCATCTTCTAATGCTTGGATTAAAAGCAAGTGAAAACTGTGCAGCCATTTATTTAATCCTGCAGTAGTCGCGCCTAAATTTTGGCGTCGAACGGTCGCGCGCGGACTCACATTCCGCATATCCAACATGAATTCTTTGTTTTTGAAAGGACCTATATGCCACGAACAACAACAAAATCAGTTATTTGGTGATTTTATTTTATATGAACTTTAAATACGCTTAGTTAATATAAAACAAGACACTAAAAATAACAGCAAAACGCCATCTCTGACAATCACAATACACAATACACAGGAGTAACGAATAGGTCTGTTCTTCTTACGAGCACATAATGAACATCTACCTCGTTGATTAGCAGCTTGCGGTAGAGCCTCAGCTGCTTCTATGCCATAAATATCCATGATTCGCTGGCTCATTGATCTTGGAATATTCTGATGTACGCGTCGACGGGCGTGACCCTCCACTAACTGAAAGGATAACCTTTGAAGAAATTGTCTTCTCTTCATATTCACATGGTTCCCGGGTGCCTCGAAACTAAATAGGAAGGTACTGAGTGGGGCACGCCACTTCCTGTACAAAATTGCAAATTATAGCCGAAAGTATAAAAGTGCGGAGCGTGGCTCCGCGCGCGACTACTGCAGGGTTAATGACGAAAAGTCTTACAAAACTAGCTCGAACTCAAAATCACGAATAAATTGTAATACACTCATTGACATATATGTCAATGAATACACCATACACTTTAAAACATATACAAAACCGAGGTTATGTATGGCAAATACGCATTCGTATATGTGATTCACTTAAAATATCCCGCTCGCTGCAATTTCGAATGATAAATACGCATGCGAACCAATTGCGAATGTTCAAAAATAGGAACCTTCGCATTTATAAACATTACGTATGCGTATCTCAACATTCAGCAGCTGAGAATAGGTCCCCAGATCCCTTGAGTGAAGATTTCTAACCTATAAACCACGTTTGTACCTTACACTGTAATTATACGATATCGAAATTTTGTTAAGTTGTTATTTGTCTTTTATAGTTTCAAATTTTTCAAGGAAATTAGTATGATGGATGATTTTATTGATTTTGTAAACTATATACCTAGATGATGATAATGCTTACGTTTAACGTATTCGAATATGAATGCAATGCAACAGATGTCAGGGGTGCTATTCTCGAGTCAATTGCGTTTACGAAATTTGATGGTCATCGATAATTTGCGTATGACTTGTAGTTGTAGGTATTCTCGAATCGTAGTATACGAAATAAAGCATCCGCCAGTCGTACAAATTCACACGTATGGGTACTAGGCATACGAATCTTCTATGCGAATGCGAGTTTTCATAAGGGGCATGCGCATATGGCATATTATGATCAAAAAGAAGGGGTTAACCTCTATTTTTTGTTATGATTGTGTAAAGTTTGAAATGAAATTTCAAATTGATTTGTTTTTTGTTTCATGTGGGTGGATGGACAAGTCAATTTTATGTGAATAAGAAATATCTCAGATGAGTTGAGTTGTGGATGGCTTTTAATAAAATCCACCAACTACTTACGCTGATCGGATGTTATGTTTCCCTTTGTTTTCTCCATTTGATAATATTTCTATAAATTCAGTTAAATCTAATTTTCCGTGTGTTATTTTCAACAGGCAACTACAAGATAGGTTCAAGTCAGAACGTTTTCGCGGTTTTTTCGTATATAAACAATATTTTTATTATTATTATATTGTAAACATGTTGTAAACCATGAGAAAATTGACACATTGGCAGTTTTGGCACAGTGTTGTCAAGTTTTCATCCGACCACAAATTACGTAGACGAATGAAGAAGTCGTATAGTGTTCAAGAATGCACATGAGTCTTAGTATACGATTATTTCCATACGTAAAAGTTCGTATACGCTGCGTATACGTATTGTTGCGTATGAATTCGAGAATAGCACCCCAGATGAACGTTAAAGCACAGAATACACCAGCCAAACAAGAAACGAAAGCCGGAGTAAATCCTTTGATGTTTTGGGGGCAAAATTTCGTGAACTTCAAACTGACGTTGACAGATAACGGATCCAGTCACACTGAGAAAAGTGTTCAAAAAATATAAATTAAATGTTAACTACACGCAAAAAAGTGAAACCAAAGAATCTCAAATAATAATTGTTTATTTTTATGACTTGTTTCGACTCAGTTTTAATTGTTAAACTCAATTTATAAATTGTTGAAGTTAATTTAACAGCTTTACAAATATTGTGAAAAATATATAAATATAAGTTTTAGCTTCTGCTTTTGGAGTACCATCCATTATTAAAAATAATGAGCTATTGTTTAACCAAATGATTCTTATTTTCTATATTGTTATAGAAATTATATGTGTAAGTATGTATTTATGTAGCACTATATATGTAGGATAGGGTGAGTCTAAAAACCATTTTTTTTTGTTTGCTTATGACCAGGGAGATGATATTTATAATATGTATCAGTTTACAATAGAAAGTATTTCAGAATTTCATTCCACAAAACCAAGAAACGCTAACAAATACAAAAATGTGTTTGTATCAGCAGACTATCAAATACAATTTTTGGGTGGCATGTTGCTTTTTTAAAACCTTTAAGAGTCAATAAAAAGGGAGGAAGTGTTAGGTACTTCCAGATCAAGGATGAAGAAATCCAGGACAACCACAATAAGTAGTTAAAGAAAAGTTGGTAATAAATTGGAATCCAATGATTTTAAATATTCACATTGGGCAGTACTAATACAGATTCTCTTGAAAGTTTCTTCGGTTGTGTAAGGAAGCAAGGGGGCAATTGTATTAAAACCACTTCCATCCAATTTTAACATGCCTCTAGAAAACTGTTTTGCAACATAACCAGATTAATTACAGGAATGGAGAACTGACAATTTTACATGCGTTCAATTTTGTTTGTGGCTATTTGAAGAAGAAAGTATTATAATGTCAAAAGTGTGAAAGGTGCTTAAAATTCTCAAAAATCACATGTCATTGACAGATGTCAGGCATGCGCACTCAGAAAATGAATTGTAAAATAGCACAAGCTTCGTTTCTTTTTGGGAAGGTGTATTCTGTGTTAAAGGACGTTCATAAATCACAATTGTTAACCAAACGCAACCAAAAGTTCCTAATAATAACATTGATGCCAAACTTTCTTCATTCAAATTGAAGTATTACTTGAGTATAATGACTGTGAATATGAAAAGTCGCCTCGAGCTAAACTCAAACTAAGTTTAGTTTGAGTATGAGTGACCCTCAAGTGTCGATTATGGATTTCACCCTTAATGTTTTGCATACACAGGGTGGCGGCAACGAAAACAAAGCTTTGTCGATGTCACTAAGATCACCAATACAATTTAACAGCCAGTTTCACAATCGTTGGTAAAGTCTTAGGGATATCTTAACAGAGACATTAACTAATGGTTAGATAACTTATGAAATTGCATTAACTTTTTAAACTATCGAATTACCCCACGCTTTGACTGTATGAATACGATTGCGCGCGTTTTAGTCTCCAAGCTGTGGGTCCATGTAGCTTCAGTACTTGTTGATAGCTTATGATGTGCATATGTGTTTTTCGGCCAAAATTTTATTATTGCCGGCTATAAGCTATTCCGTGTGTTTTGTCCCCACGTTGTGGTTTGCGTTATACTTTTTTCAAGGTAAGTTTAGACGTCCATTTTATTTTTTCGTGTCCTAATTATTATTATTACAGGAAAATGGAAAATAAAAAGCAAAAACTTGCTAAAAGGCGGAAATTGCATGAACAAGCGCGCACTCTTAACGAAAAAGAACTTTGGGACGAGCTTTACAATGACGAATCAATTAATTTGTACTGCATCAGCTCCAAATGTTGGACCAAGGTGATACTCGATCCAATTTTCTAAAAAAATTAGCTAACGTTTTGGTAGTCGATTATATGAAGCAAAGATCAGAAAATAAACGCTTGCCAAGAAAATTAAGACAATCTATTTGCGACTGCCTTGGATATCCTGACGAACTCCCGCCTCAAGAACCCCAAAACAGTTCACGACGTTGTTACTTTTGCCCAAGATCTCGGGACCGAAAAGGACGTCATATTTGCCTACATTGTGAAAAAAATATGTGCGCAGAACACCAATTTAGCATTTGTGAAGACTGTAAATTGTAATCTTACTTGATCTTCTATTTTTTATTAAGAATTTGTTTTTAAGTTCCTTCATGTATCAAATATGTTTATTCAATCGTTTATTTGTTTATCATAGTTTTTCATAGTTATATATCACTTTTATATCCTATAGTCAACGCATATCTTTTCTTCGTACCACATTAGAAGCAATTTCAAAAAGGGTCACCGGCGACCCCACGATGTGGTTATTGTTTCAGTTACGTTACGTTGTGGTTTTGGGGTTTTAAGCCCATTACAAACATTTTACCTGCAACTCCACCAGATACAAACATGACGGCCGTCGAACTTTTTTCAACTGGTTGAGTAAACCGATCATAAACGATGAAGTAGGTTATATTAGCTGGTACTTCTCTTATAATTGTTATTCCAGTGCCGCGAAATACTCCTCTAAAGCCTGCCTGTTTATATAATCGTAATAAGGTGTCTAAAGGATTCTTCCCAGCTATATGGCCTGCTACCTGGAAATGAATACCTTTAAAATACAGAAAACGGCTCATTAAAGAATTGTATTATAGTCAAATGCTGTATTATCATGCGGGTCACTCGATTCAACAAAGGCATACGTTTTTGCGTTTAATCATAACTTCCAAATAAAATCCGTAGGATGAATAAGACAGACTTATGCAATTTTGACGGGTGAAAAAAGGATATGTATTTAGTTTTCAGCGATTCTAAAAAGTCTTTCACCAGCGAAGTTTTTATTTAAATGTCTGCAGTTATGTCACTGACAATAATAAGAAGCACTTTTCCGGTATTTTGCATCCTCAAGCAAAAAGAAATGGTACTTAATCTGATAGATTATTTCGGGATTGAATGAAAAAGTGGAAATTCGTCAACCAGTGTGCAGGAAACATCCAACCATCATTATTTTCTCCGGGTATATTTGTAATCTCACATTTTGGTAACCTCTGTGTCTTCTGGTTAGATACATAGGGTTAGTGACCTTTGAACCCGCATGATAAGAGCGCTTTTGACTATACCATAGATTGTCTGGCAGTATGAAATGAAAAAATCCGCAAACATTAGTCAGATAGGGAACAGAATTTTAAAAAAAATTGATTTTGACTGTTCTAGGTTACGGTATCTGAAACGCCACCGAATTAAAAGAAATAAAAAAGATTGTGGTTTAATTTTCCAAATTAATTTAGCAGCCCAAGAGGGCAGCTGATAGTTAAGGGCTGCATGTATGACACAAAGAACCAAAAATTTTTGACACTCATTGAAGTTAAATGAAAATATAGTTCATTTACGATAAGTTTGAAATAACAAAACATGACAGATGTTTTACATTGTTGCCAAGTTGTAGTTGTAGTTGGCATAAAATTATGTTAATAAGTTGTTTATTGCATAAGATTAGATTCAACTCAAAAATAAGAGCATAGATTATAAAATTTTGATGATTAAATACATAAATTTCAAGATGTCCAGTAAATAACAAACTATAAAGTGCGAATGAAATGAAAACGACAAACCAACAAATGAAATTCTGATAAAATTGTCTGGCAACCCCGGACACGGCTGCCAACTTTTGGACCGTAACTTCCCCCCTTATCGTAAATGAACTATATTATCGTTGAGTGAAAAATTATCATTCAACGACTATTTTCATGTGAAACGTCAAATTATTCAAGTGACAGATGGGGAAAAACTTAAAAAATCGTTGCGTGATCAAGTTTCTGCCCTTGGGCTGTCAAACAATACTCCCCGCCCTATTTTTGGTGTTCATATGATTGGTTTTCCGGTAAGGAAGGCAAAAAAAAATAATGAACACTCCACAAGGAACATGCAATAGTATATTACACACCGAGGTGGGAAGAGTTTCATTACTGTCGAGAGATTAGTTAGTTAGCTATTATCTCGAGACAGGAATGTAGCTCCCTATCGAGGTCAACCATCATATCCCGATCAAAATTAATAAATCTTTGTTTCGTTCTGAACACACCTAAAATATTACATTTGACAACTGTCACCAATATAAATAAATGTCAGATGGATATTTAAGTTTGCGAATAATAAACAAAGAAAAATGTCATCCGATGAAGAATTGATGGATTGTACTCCTCCAGAAATAGGTATTATAATATTTATACTCGATTTGAAATTGGTTGATAGTAATAAATCATTAA
>CAJUYI010005090.1:0-16546 GCA_910591695.1 Galerucella pusilla
TCATTTGTTCGTCGCAAGACCTCTGCTTTAAATAATTTAGGGATCATCTATAATTATTAATATTATTTTTTTTAATACAAATTTATTCAACTACAAATATTTTGATAAGTCAACTGATAGGTAGTTCCAAGACAACGTGGAAGGTCTCTGTTTTGGCTTAGCGATAATAAAACAGTGGCGCCCTTTTTTTTATTTTAACTCACCCCTTTTCTTCGGCATTTGAGGTAGCTTGGCATAATTGCACGCTCAATTCGCTACGATCTATCAGCTTAACTTTTACTTCCTATTTTCTAATTTTTTTAAGGACTATTTCACTTGAATATATATTAATCATTTTTCATTAAAATAATTTAACATGAAGAAAGCGCGTGGCACCGTATCGACAAGTTTCTATTTTTTTTTTCTCCTCTGGCAGGCAGTAAAAATGCAAGCTACATTCCATTTCGTAAAAGAAATTTATTGCAGAACACAAATATATTGAAACAAATAAAATACGTCATGTCAAACATAAATTACATACATGAAAAAGGCAAAATAAACAAGACAAATAATTTTTTCCGAAATAAAGAGCATTATTTGGCATGGTATATTACAAAACATTTTCCTACACACAAACCAGGCGCATAGGGCATTACTCGCAGTGATATATAGTGCTTTTTCTAATCCTATTTTGAGAGCATACCCTACACCTTTTTCTCTTGGTTTCGTTCTTAGTAGAAACGTCAGGAATTTTTGTTGGGTGGGAAACGACTGTTGTGGCTTTGAAATCCGGAGTAGCTTTTGTCTCTTTTTCCAACAGCTCTTCAATAACCGCCAGCCGGAAATCATATAGTGACATTTTTTTATTTGAAGAATATTTTCCGTACGAATAATACGCATTCAAAAGCATTAGCTGAAAAATATGAAGACCTAATTTCTTGTACTACCGAAGCGTCTTTCTTTCACATGGATAATACGAGGTCATTTGATCTTGTCTGTCAGCCCCTCCCATGTACTTAATATATTCAAGGATAAGCAAAGGCTTCACTCATGCTCTATTTCTTTTATCTGTATATTCAACCATTTCAATCTCCGTTGAAATAAAAAAAACATCCCTCCTGTCTTTCCACTTTCCCACCAATTTTTTCTTTGAATATTTGGAAATAGTCTCTCCTTTTCCTAGTTTTGCTTTAACAACTTCCTTTGTATTATTTTTTTGATGGGCACGAAGTGTTCAAGTACAATAGGTCTGTTTTTGTAAGAGAGTTTCTGCTAAGCCACAACTGTTGTGAAAGTTGTTCAAGAAAACAGAATGGCCACATTTCAGTTTACCTTCCATCAGATGCAACACAACGTTTGCCGCATGACCCTTTCCTCCTTTACTATCTAGTACTCCAGTGTACACAGCTATATTAAAAATGATACCATTTGGTTCCGAAAGCATATAGAGCTTTATTCCATATTTATGCCGCTTGTTTTTTATGTATTGCCTGAATAACAAGCGGCCCCTCCATAAAACCATGGACTCGTTGTTTTCTTGGGTAGTAAACTGCGGCCTGATTAAAAAAATTCAGAATGGGTGATATCTTATATAATCAATCATTTGTAGTTTCGCCCTCAGTTGGATTCTTTGCGACATGCAAACATCCCATAATGGGGAGGAACCTGTCACAACTCATACGACTCGAAAAACATTTAAAATTGAACAGTGGATGCACTTTTCAGTAGTCTTGAATTTTGTTCAATTTTATCGTGCCTGTGTGCAATACCAGACCTAAAAATGTAAGTAATTCCGCTGTAGATAATGGTTTCCATCGAACAATTCTTGATTTTTCGGATATACCTGGCTGACAAAATACTTCTTCGGTATAAATACTGGTTTGCTTCACTATCATGTTCAGGAAATCGTCGTCGAGCAGGAAACGAAAATAATCAATTGGTTTGTCACCCGGTAAGGGAACCAGAAGCTCATGTTAGTTGTTCATTCCATTGAAATTGTCGTCCCATAAAAAAGGAATATTTTCGGCTTCGGGCACTGCATTATTTGATGCTTGGTCATTGGCTACGTTAATTATTGTGAAATTTATCAGAGGTACATCATCATCTGAAATTAAAACAATTGCCTCCTGAGTCCAAGTACAAAAAAAACATGATAAACACACTTACCCTCGGATGTGTTAAAACTCTCATCTCGTCACTGGGAATGTAATCCGACGGTTCATCAGTAACAAAGTCGCTGAAGGATTCATAAAATGCTGCCTCAAGCTCATTTTCAGTCAATTCACGAGGGTTTTTGAAAGTCAATTTCCTTTTTTTAGGCTCCGAGGGCCCTGCCTCACTATCCGCCATTTTGTTCTAATATCAGCTGTTACGAAATCCGATATGGAAACGGATTTTCTATGCTTTGGCTATAAGCTAATAAGCACACGACTGCTCTCAACCGATGCTTGCGATACACTGCCAACCTGACTTAACAAATACGGGCGCGGGGGGTTACATTTCGCTTATAGCAATAATTCTCCCTGGATCAGGGACGATCCCCGCAGGAGTGATAAGATGGCCTAAATATTTTACTTATCGTGCAATACAGGATCATCTGCACTGGAAGGTAAACGAGATAGTAGCGCTCTGCAGTTGTTAACAACATCAGTAGGCTCGGGATCACCTTGTTCTTTAGAAAAAAGTTCCCTAAAAATGTAAGGTACTGATTTATTTTTCCCAAAAGCATGTCTCAATGCTACCAGTGCCTCATTTTAAGTAGTGATGGATGATTTAGAACCTTGCCACCATACCGCAGCTTTATTGTCGAGAAGCATAGAAAGACCTTTGATTGCATTACCATCGGTAATTTGTAAACATTCTTTATAAACGGTAATCACGTGTATAAAAGCTTCAATATCTTCATTCTTAGTACCTGAAAATCTACTATTACATCTAGAAAAATAACCTGCCGCTTACGCTTCACCACAGCTTGCATTTTACTGTCAAGTGAGGTTTGAAATTGTTCCTGTGACAGTTACATCCATCGTCTCGAGATTTGTATCAACGTCCGTATTTGAATTTGACTGACTGCGTAACACTCGTGTTCCTTCCGACATACGCATGCTTCACAGTATTTACAATAATACACGTAAACGAAATTGTTAAATTTCATCAACAGCAAGATAATCTGATAACGGCGCAATCTCGATAGATGATAGATAACGAAAGAAAAATTTAAATAAATATTATTCTGAAATAAATAGATATCCGGATAAGTAAAACAATCTGGCAACCGCGGTATCGAAAAAGCTGCGAAAAGAAAGTAGGTACCCGTATAATAAAATAATCTAGCAACAGCGCAATCTCAATTGACCGCGAAGCGAGATACCTAGCGATCGATTGATCGGATACTAATCTCGAAAAAATAATTGGCGGTAGGTTATTTTATTTTTGCAAAAATGAATTGAAATAAAATGTACTTACGGATTGAACTTACTGAAACACTATACACTCAAATCACGATTGTCTTTTTCCCTAGCGCCGTAAGTTGGGCACCGGTGTGAAGATAGCAGCCAATTTCAGCTGCAAAAATGTTGAGAGCTGCTCAATTCGGGGTGAAGAATATTAAGTTAAATCGGATTCATATTTCGAAAAGCCACCCTGATATTCAATCGGTGGGGGTGTATTGGTGTAGAGGACACACTGTTTGGATGAAATTTGCTTACGATGGGAAATAAGGGTTGAAATGTCACCTATAAAACTAGAATGAATTGTAACTTCCAAAGGAAACCAGAAGCCAAGTTGATATTTGGAATATAGAGTTATTATAATGATAAAAACACACTGTTTAAAGGAAATTTGCACAAGATGAGGTTCAAGGGTTGAAATGTCACCCCTGAAACTGCATAAATAATGCATTATAATCATGATAACAAACTGTTCAAAGGGAATTAGCTTACGATGGGAAACAAGGGTTGAAATGTCACCCCTAACACGTAAATAAATTGTAACTTCCGAAGGAAACGAGAAGCCAAGTTGATGTTTGGAGAGTAGATGCATTATAATAATAAAAACACACTGTTCGGAGAAAATTTGCTTACAATGGGAAACAAGGGTTGAAATGTCACCCCCAAAACTAAAATAAATTGTTACTTCCAAAGGAAACCAAAAGCCAAGTTGATATTTGGAAAGTAGATGCATTATGATTATAAGAACACACTGTTTGGGGGAAATTTGCTTACGATGGGGAACAAGGGTTAAAATGTCACCCCTAGAACTAAAATAAATTGTAACTTTCAAAGGAAACGAGAAGCCAAGTTGATATTTGGAGAGTAGATGCATTATAATTATAAGAACACACTGTTCGGAGGAAATTTGCTCACGATGGGGAACAAGGGTTGAAATGTCACCCCTAAAACTAGAGTAAATTATAACTTCTAAAGGAAACGAGAAGTCAGGTTGATATTTGGAGAGTAGAAGCATTATAATTATAAGAACACACTGTTCGGAGGAAATTTGCTCACGATGGAGAACAAGGGTTGAAATGTCACCCCTAAAACTAGAGTAAATTATAACTTCTAAAGGAAACGAGAAGTCAAGTTAATATTTGGAAAGTAGATGCATTATAATTATAAGAACACACTGTTCGGAGGAAATTTGCTTACGATGGGGAACAAGGCTTGAAATGTCACCCCTAATAGTCCAATTAAAAACAACGAAAGTGAACCGATTTTTGCTGAGGCGATCTGATGTATGGATAACCATAGATTTTTATCTCAGGAATTTAGTTCTGAACAAATTTTTTAGAGTAACCCCCGGGAAGGGGTTGAAATTCGTGAATAAATGTTGAAAATCGCAATATATTGAGAATTGAAGCAAAAAAGTTTTAGATGAAAGTTGTAGAGAAAAAAATTCTGATTCTGTAACGTTGAATCGATTTTTTTCCATATATAACAGGAAAGTCATTTAAGTGAATTGAAACTTTTATACCTCCTCTATCCTAAAATTGACCCATGGCGCATTCACCTCTGTTCAATATTCGCACGTGTTGATCAGATTGCCATGATGCCAGGTTTACTTTTTGTCCTGGGAATTTATAAGCGTCATCATTTTCAATTGTATTTATGAATTTTCACTAGTCATTAATAAATGGAAATTATTGATATTAATCGTATTTAAGGTAAGTTGAAGACTTTGTTTTTTGTTTGTAAACGAGTGATTGTATGTTAAATATAATTTATTGTTTTTTCATTATTTTAGAAACATAATGCCTTGTTTTATTTTTCAAGAGTTCATAGCATAAACTTATACTATTTATTATAAACAAAAATGTTTCCCAAGAAATATTTCTTGTCAGCGCTACTAAAAATTGTGAGATCTTGTGATTTATGACAAATATGTTATGGGAAGTTAATTCTACCAAAATAAAATCTTAATGTACATAATAACTCGGTTTTAGCATTATCAACCTGTTCTCACGACCCTTGTGTCGAGTAGTAGATAGTAATGCAATGAGGAGAGGGATGCATGTTTGTTTATGTTTGTGGGTTGTCGAAGATAAATAAAAACTAAAGATATAGACATACAGTATGTTTATTAGTGTCCGTCGGAATAAGTTGAACTATTATCCCCTAACTTTGTGGTGGTTATTGTTAAATTAAGTTGTCTGATTAAAATTGTTATTTTCAATAAACACTAAAATTCAAGTACTACATAAATTAACGTAGTACAATCATTTGAATAAATGTACAATAGGTATACTAATACAGTGTGAAAATTGAGAACAATTATCTTGTTAATCTTTTGGTAAGTAACAATAAAACTAATTATGATTTGTAGGGTATACGTAAATTAGTCTATTTTTTGTTCAACTTATACACTATATTACACTTGTTTTGGACTATAAAATAAAATGAAAATTTCTGACATATTTATAAATTTAAAAAATTAAAATTTTGGTCAAAAAATTTTATTGACAAAAATAATTTCTGATGAGTGGCTTCATAATATGTTATTTTAAAGTAATCTGTTTGGATTGGTTGTTTTTTGGTGATAAATAAATTGAGTTGATTTTTTTCAGGGAGCCATTAAATTTTTTTTTAAATATTTGCCTACATACATCAGACATCCCGTCTGTTAAATTAGATTTCGAATATTATTTTTTTCAACTTTTTGTCTACAACTATTAAAAGAGGGTGTACTCATATTGTTTGTCGTTAAACCGAAATATTTAAATGTTTTTAATGCTTATTACACATTCATTACCACTTTTTCATTTTAACCCTTAACCACGGACATAAACTTTTCAGCAACTATCACGGACGTTTAGTCCTCCAGACTCCGTTTCAAAAAAATTATATTTTTATATTACACTACTCAAAACAATTATCGCGTATTTTAAAAACCCTGTACAAAAGACTTTATTCATAAAATTGGTAAACTATGATTTTTAGTACTAAAAACATAGATCTTTTTTATGCAAATTCCGGCAGATATGGGTTTTTATGTTGTTCGTTATCATTTATTCTGATGTTTCTCTGTATAACTGCAAAATGCTAAACCTTTCACTTATCAATGGCACGAGTATTCGTTTAGTTGGGCAGCACAGGATCGATTTTTGCTTTTGCAAACTTAAAGAAACCGTTCAACTACAGATAGGAACTTACAAAATGCCCTAAGAAGAACTTACCAGGTTAGGATCAGTGATCAAACGGTTAGAAACAGATTGAGAGGATCTAACTTAAGGCCAAGACGACCAGCAACGGGACCACGACTCACCAGGCAACACCGCATATGCAGATTAGCCTTCGCCAGGGATCACCTGAACTGGAGAGCAGCTGATTGGCACACGGTCTTGTTCACCGACGAGTCCAGATTTACTCTCTCAACAACTGACCGTCGTGTAAGGGTGTATAGACCTGGAACCCGATTTGTACAGGGTAACATTCGTCAGTTGGATGCATAAGGTGAAGGAGGCATTATGGTTTGGAGAGGAATAAACTTTCGTGTACGCACTGATCTCCATATTGTACAACACGGTACTTTGAATGCTGAAAGTTACATTGATGATATCCTTCAAGAGAATGTGATTCCTTTTGCCCCATTTATAGGCGATAATTTCATATTAATGCAAATTATATTTTAATATTCGAAACTTGCTTCTTTAAAAACAAATTATATTAAATATATTTATACAATGAAACTTATATTCTAAGTGTAAAAAGAAAAGATATTTGTTACTACTATGATTTATGCCAGAATGAATATTAATTGTTCTTTTATCCTATTTATAAACTTTGATTATCCTCGAGACTTGCTGAATCTGCACTATCCGTGTTCTAGTTTGACCGCTGTGAATGAATAGTACCATTGTCTTATTAAAATGTAACTTGTCCATCCCCTGAGGAAGTTTTATAAGGGACAAATAAAACTGATGAATTTTGGTTGCTTGTTGATGGAACTTCTTGTTCTTCTTTCTTGTTTTGATTTATGCTTCTTTCAAAGTATCTGCTATATTTATAGATTATTATACATATACAAATTATTATAATGATAAATACAGGGGGAGTCCAAAAGTAAGTGATGTAAGAAGAGCTGTCTTCATAGGAAAAGGGTTGTAGAAGCTGTTGTTCTTGATGAATACGTTGAAGTTCGTCTAGATGAATTTTTTCTAACTTGATAGTTTTGGTTTTTGTAGAGGGGTAATGAGCAATTGTTTGAATCTTCGGAAGAGTAAGTGGTTCTTCTACTGTTATTTCTTTGGAATTGAAGTAGTTTTCATCGGGAGTGCTGAATTTACATCCTAGCGGTACTTCAATTAGATAAACTCCTTGTAGAACTTGAATGTTGCTTGTTGAGCACTGAGTTGAAATTTTCGTTGATGACGGAAATATGCCAATGTAATGAGAGGTTGTCATTGCTTCTATTAGTACATTATGAATTGAAACTGGAACATAGAGGCAAAGGGCTTCTTCTTTTGAGACTTGAAGGATTTGGCTAATACAGTTGACACTATCAACATAAGTAATGATAGGAATCTCAATTTGGTTTTAAAAAATATCATGATTTTGGTAAAAGTTAGTTCTGTTGATGAAAACATAGTTAAAAAAAAATTGCAAAATGCGATAAATATTTTCAAGAAATGTAATAGAAATTGTTCTCTAAACATTTTGTTTGTAGATAGGTATAAGAATAGTAAGGTTGCTCTTGCTCATGAAGTAACTTGTTTGATGGAGGCAGCATCACCTGTAAACATGATTCTCAAAACGGTTGCCAGAAATGATGACATTGCCAAATCTGATAGTCGTAAAACAGTAAATATAATTAGTAGTGTAGGTATGACACCAAGTGTAAATTTTTTACACGAGCCTCAAATAAATATAGAGCTGGGATAGGTTTGATTGGGGCAGTTAATCATAGCAATTTAAAAATTTTTCATATCAATATTAACAGTTTAAGATATAAATTAAATTACTTGGATGCTTTATTTGCTAATAACTCATATCCTGAAATTATTTGTATAAGTGAACACAACTTTCATGGGAGTGACATTAACAACTTTCAATTTATTAATAGTTATAATATAATTAGCCACTACTTCAGAAATATAAATGATAGAGGAGGGGTTGTTATTTATGCCCACCAATCTATTCGGATGACTGAAGTAAAGTTATCAATACCTTCCGTTGAGAAAGACTTTGAATATTGTGTAGGAAGAGTTGCTGTTGACAAGGAAACATATGTTGTGGTTTGTATATATCGTTCACCATGTGGTATTAGGCGAGCCTTGACCTAGTCAAACTAAAGTCATGGTTCCGGCTCTGAGGCCACTGGCGGGCCCATTGTGCCATTCCTGCTACCTAGTCATCCATGAAGCCGAGCCCTTCAATAAAGGCCACAACCTTTTTCAGTGGATGCCTGCTTGTGTTCCCAGGAGCCATGACAGAGACTCCGAAGATTCGCCTGCACATGCCGCAACTCCTACACAGGGAACTTTCCTCTACCCCTAGGTTGTGGAGGTGCTTCCTCACACAGCAGTGCCCTGTTAGGAGTCCTTCTATCTTCATCAACCTACTCCTTGGTAGTTCAATAGCTTCCCCAGCGTGTCCATCAGTCCATCCCTTCAGTTTGGATTGTTTAGGACCCTCCCGAACCTTATGTTCAAAATTTAATTTTAAGTATGGGAAGGCGTTGCAGGGCAGTTGTAAGAGCTAGAGGGGGTAATATTGAATATTAATTAATGTTTTGTAGTGTAAAATTCATTATGGTCGGCTAGTAATGTTAATTTTGTTCTTTGGTTTTAAGACAAATAAAACACTAAAAAATTAAAAGTTGCTTTATTTCGTTACATTTCATGTAAATTTTGCAATACTCCGTGAAATCCCTTAAAACATGTCATTATTCGATTTAGAATATTTAAATCAATGTTATTTTTATTTGTTGATTAAATATAGACATTCAAGAAAATATGCGATAATTGTTTTGAGTAGTGTATATGAAAATATTTGAATGCCAATAAATGTGTTAAAATAACTAACATGTTTTTAAGTATATTTTATTTTCAAAAATGAAACATTGTGGTTAAAACAAATTCTACACTGAAACAAGTGAAACAAAATATATTTAATATATGCAGAAATGTTCTTAGTGTGAAAAATTAGGAAAAAATTCAAAACAGTATTTTCCCACATAGCATTGGAAGAAGATTCATATGCCTTCAACGTCCCGTAAAAGATGTTCGTTTCAGTACATGATTAGCATATGCTGACCACATACTTTTCAGCATATTCCTGTACAGACATCCATAGCAAGTGCTAAGAATTTTAGATTAAAACTTGTTTTTTTCCGTAGATCTTCCGCATATGATTCGCACATACCCTAAAAGTCCACCTAATGTTTTTTTTTTAAATTACATAATTAGCAATAATAATGATTTACCATTAACTAAGATACTTTTCACTACATTCAGCGCATATGCTAAGTATATACCTTGAAGATTATCAGAAGTATTTTATTTTACAGATATCCTAAGCATGTGATAAGGATAATCAATTAGGTCAGGTCATTTTACATCAGATCTTTAGCACGTTTTATTCGTTTTATGTATGAATAAATATTCACTATTTTCATTTAATACATTCAAAGCCATCAGTGGTGTTGTACCCTTCCATTTTAAATATGCAGCATCTGCCGATATCAGAATTAACTCAAAAGCCCATTCTTAGCATGTGCAAAATATAAACCATGGAATATTATTTGGCACATTTACCTCAAATGCTACGCATATACCATGAAATAAAGTCAAAGGCGAATATTTACCTTTATTATTTTTTACGATAATGACTTAATATATATATTCTTTATTGAGCTAACTTCATTCGATATTAAAGCCTTTATCATATATATCCTTCCATTTATAATATACTCTTAGCATGTATATATCTGAATAATCTGATGATTAACCTTAAATCACATTTTTAACATGTGCAAAGTATAAAACATTATTTGGTACATTCAATGCACATGCTAGATACGCATATACCCAGGCATCAGAGGCACGTGATTATCACGTAATTTTTTCGGCATTATTGACGTTACGAATGCCCCATTTATAACGTTAAAACATCGTTAAATTAACGAGACAATGTCACATCGAAATGACGTCATTTTCTAACGTGAGATTCACGTCATTTCCTAAAGTGAAATCACGTCATTTCTTTAGCAATGACGTAGTAATGACATATCTATTATACTTAAGGGCGTAATATATGCACGTCAATTCAGTTAAAATATGCGCATATATGTGCACAGTTTTTCTTTGAAATATGCAACAATATGCATTTATTTGTCAAAATATGCAATTATATGCCTTGAATATAACATGGAAAAATGGAAGTGAAGAAACGCCGACTCTTACAAAAATTATTTATTTTAAGTAAAATTAAAAGAAAAATAAAATAGGTAAAATTTTCAACCTGAAATAGTATAAAATGCATTTATAACGATATATTTTTCAAACTAAACTATACAATATAAATACAAAAGGAGAGACCACATTTTATCTCCAATTAGTCCGAACTATAAAAGCAAGCCGCCCCGCCCCATTCCAACTAGACCCCGAAAAAAGAAAGTTTTGTTATGAATTCATTGATTACTTGGAAATTCCTAAACATCCAATAACTGCCAGCAATAAACCATATAATAATAAAATGGGTCCATAAACCATATAATAATAAAACCTACCCACCCTTTAAATTATTCCAATTATCTGCAAGGGTCGCACTTAATCTGTTGATAAAACGAAAAACATAAAAATTTGCACACAAATTTTATTTTTGCCGAAATATTCAATTTTTTATGAAATTTGTAAAAATATGCAAAATATGCATTTTAATTATAACGATAGACGTAAAAGATTATTCTGTAAAGGTTTACAAATTAAAATTTGTGGATTGGAAAATATTACAAAAATTGGAGGTTACAAAATTTTATTCCAAAATCCAATACAAAATTAGAGCTTACATATTATGTATTTTAATTATTATAATGAAGAAGGGGTAGTTAAACTAAAGTTTTATCATCTAAGGGTAATATCATGCATTTTGCCAAAACATCATGTGTAAAAAACACTTTTAATTCTGATGACAAACTATCAACTACAAAAATGTTTAGATTTTCCGATTTAAATGGGTAAGTATATAATGAACTATATGATGAAAAATATTTACGAATCAGAAAAGTATTATTATTAAATGTCAGTATATTGTTAATTTGAACATGACTATTTTTTTAAAAACAATAGGAATTTGCTGAGCTATGTTGTGCTACTGAAAGGGTCATACCATTACTGAAATACATTTTTTTATATTGTTTATAAGTATAATATTCTTGGGGCAAGGGCCCATCAAAATGTTCATAAAAGAATTGCAAAGAGTGATTTCTGAGTGTAGAGCTTAATGAATAATTTAGTTCTTTCATGCGCCGATGTATTTGCTGCAAAGGTTTATTAGGACTCCTAATGAGAGATTTGAGTTAACCAAGTGTTGAAAATGAATCAAGATATCCATATTTTTTGACATTATCAGTTATATGTACTAATAAATGAACATTATAAACAAGACACTCCATTCCATATATGTGGCTGCTATGATTGACAAAACCGATCAAAATATCCTATGCTATATCACTTCCTATAGTCGAAATATGATACTCACTAGATGCAATGGAAATACTATAGTGGAGGAGTAAAAAATGTTGTATATTGCTCAAGTTTCCACCTAGCCAAGATCATATAAGTTTTTTTATTACTCCCAAACAAACACAGTGCATGTAGTCTATAGGGAAAAAGATTACTGAACCAAAATTATTCAGTCTTAATAATGGAGAGGTACCAGTATGATGATCTTCATCAAATGATTCATCTGTTCTTTTTGTAGCATTAGTTTCACGAAATATTACTCTATTTTTATAGTATGTTCCTACCTGTGAACATTTATCACATGAAGAATACCCCGAGTGATATTTAGTACATTTGGTAAATGCTCTTGCCGGAGCATCACAGATAAAACTGTGAATTTTTATAGAATATTGTTGTCCATTTATGTTAATTCCTACTATTAGTAGGTCATTTAATTCAGTTATAAAATCTTCCAAATATTGTTCTAAGGGTGCTGGTTTTGACTTACCACAATATACACTGATAACAAATGGATGAATACTGAGACAACTATTTTTTATTAAACCCAAGATTGGCCAAAATTGTAAAGTAGAACTATTAAACAAAGAAAGCCCATCAATGTTAAAAGACAATTCTACATAAAAAACGTTACTGGGTAGTATGTTCACTAAATAACAGTTTAACAACACATTTTTTGTTCCAAAATAATAGTATTCTCCATTATAAATTTTTATGTAATCAGTAGCATTAGTAAGAGGAGTTTTAAGCAGGGTTCTAGGATAATGAGGTGAATCAGGATGCAGTGGAATGAGTATTTTTAATAAATCTTTTAATACCGTATGTGAAATTTTTTTTTCAAGAGCCCACTGCCGTAGGGAATACTGTAAGTTGCCCTCATGTGTTTCAATTGTAGCTATGTCAGTTTGTATTTCGTTAAAACTTTCAGTTGATGAAACAATTGATTTATTACAGGAGCTAACACAAGCATTTTCTGACACATTAATATTACCAGCTTGACCTAAACAATTATTTTCAACATCATTGTCAATGTTACTTTGATATTCTTCAGTATCAGTTAAATCACTTTCAACATTTTGGATCAAACCACTGTTACATAAGCTTGATTTTTAACTCTCATTGTTCACTACTACTTCTTCATTACCATTAGCAATTACATTTAAGCTCTGCAGCTGTGCAGAAACCCTACGATAGATCTGGCGCTCACTCACAAACTCTTTATATTGTTTTGACATGGCACTTGAACAAAATAATTAAAAGTACTTCTAAAAAAATGATAAACTGAACAATAAACTAAAAATTCAAAAATTCATAAATTTTTTGATTGTTTCAAGCGATGAGGTGCATGCTTTAGCCAGACTTTTATAGCATTTTCTATAGGCTTTTCACTAGAAGAGGGACAATTTACTTTTACTGAACCTGGAAATGATAGAATAACTTGGTTTAAGATTATTGGTTACATATTTGTATATAGCACATAATTTTGTTGAGTAAAATATTCAGCAACAAAACAATAAAGCTTCACTAACAATAGAACTTGGCAATGAAACTTATTCTCTTATCAGAATTTTAAAGGTAATCTTACCTTTAGAGCTTGAAACAGACACTAGCGGGAAGTATCTGGATTTTCATTTTATTAGAAAACTCATTCCCTTTTTGTCAGTCATGTAAAAATTGTGATAGCTAAACGAAGTATTTGATAGATATATGTCCCCTCCACACAGGTATATTTAAAACTAAGCATAATATTGAGGAACTCAAACATCAAATTCAATAACTCACCAATGACTAGTTCTTTCAATTTTAAATCCTTAAATGCCTTCTTGCTTCTTTTTCCCATGTAACTAAAATTACACGCAAACTCGTCTGTGATAATATGTTTTAAAGTTCTATTAGTAGTAGTTGTCACCTCCTTTGTGGCTCCTTTTGGAGCAAAATATGATATCTAAAAAGCAATAGCCTCCATGATGTAATGTACCTATGACTGAAACAAGAAGCCTTACCAAAGTATGTAGTCCCTCCTTGGATTCTAAATACTTTTCTACTTGCATCAACTCATCATCTGTGCCTATTGGAAAAGTAACTGCTAAGTCTAATGGTAGATTCGGAACATTAATGGTCACTAATTGGTTTCGTAGCAATGCTAAAATCTGTGTATTTTGCTCTTTTACCTGAAGAACATACTTTAGCAGAGTCACGTATTCTACAAATAAAGTTATTTCTATTCACTCATGTTATTTTCAATTCAGTGCTTATTGAACAAAAATAGACCAAAAACAGTACATGCAAGTAACTATAAAAAAAACTAAAAATAAGTACCTAGGTACTTGATGTGAATTAAGCTTCTTATGATAAAAAAATGTACCTTAGAAATAAAAGTAGGTAAACTATTATTAAAAGTTAGTTATTTACCAGTGTTTTCTGCTCCTGAATGTGTAGGTTTTTGTAGTAGATTAGGTGATGATACAGTCGAGCAGCTTGGTTTATTTATTGGGCTCTGCCTATATGACATATGACTATACTTATCTGGCGTAGGGGTTGCCGTGATCAACATGGCATGGAGATCCCACCAGAACAAGGATTTTTCATTAAGGTTGACAAAACTTCTATATCATGTAAATAGCACCTAAAGAGTGTATGCATTGCAAGCAAGAAACTCTAGAAGAGCATGTGCAAATTACATTTTTTTCGTAAAAGGAAGTGTAATGGATATGCATAGGTCCTGTGAATAATACGATATATGCTCAACATGTGCCTAGCATCTACACTAGCACATGTATAATATATACGCCGATAGTACATGCCCAGGATGTACTGTATATGAGAAGGCCTATAGCTGGAAAATGCAACCCATCCCAACCTCATCTCAACCAGTGGGCTGCCTTCTCGACTTCGCCGAAAAAAATCCTATTGTAGTCACAAGAAAAATAGAAAAACCTTTTGGAAAAGAAAAGTATGAAAGGTTGTGGGATGAACTCACTAATATATCGAATAGCTTGGGATACTTACAATATTTTACATGTAAAAAACACTGGTTACTCATATTATTTTCAGAGTTGGAAGTATCTGGTTACTATAGAATTTCTGATATGGATCCCTTCATTGTAAATATTTAGTGGTACTGCTGGATTATTTCCTCTGAAATTATCTGGGTCTTCCACAACCATACCTTCATCAATTGGAACTCTCCATTTAATGCACATGTTATGCAACATACAACATGCATTAATGATAACTCCCACCTTTTGTGGTTCATATCGAAGTTTCCGTACCCCTAGAAGGCAGCGAAACCTTTCTTTCAACACACCATTGAGTCTTTCAATACAATTTCTTCCAATAATGTGAGAATCATTATAATGCCTTTCAGCAGTATGTGGTAAAGCACCCTGTATAGGTGTCATCAACCAGGGTTCTTGAGGATAACCAGAATCTCCCAATAACCAAGTGTTCCATTGGCCATTTTCAAATGCATTTTGAAGATGAACTTTAACTTGTGACTGTCGCCAAATTTTATTTTTTTTGAAAACATTTCTTTATTAATTAAACTTGATTTGTTCACATTACAAGATTTTACAATTCTCTAATCAGTGCTTGATAGCTCTGGCCTCGAGAATACATACAAAAAGTAGACGTGTTGAATACAATAAGGAGATTCACTTAATACCTAAATATATTTTAATATGTTTAACAAATAGTCTTTAATTTTTAATACTTCTTAGGTTTTCAGGTACCTTATTAAATGCTTTTGTAGACAGTACAAATGGGTTATTTAATCCTATATTAGTTCTGGTATTGAAACGTTATGTTTTCTAAAATTGGATGTCAAATGAAATGTAACTTTACAATTTATTGAAAAAAATATTTGTATTCAAAAATGATTCTCATGGGTGGTTTTCGCCGAACTTAAAAAAAAACAGAACTGTAGCTTAAAAGAAAAGGTAGTTAAATAAGTTGAGCGCCACGTGGTTTTTTTTACTTTTTATAAAAAGAATAGGTTAACCCCGAAACTATGAATAAAGTTCTGTCCTGTTATTTAAGCATTCACTATTGATATCTTGAAGTGTGTGTATATAAATTCAGTAGGAAGGAAGTTGAAATAAAATTCCACAAGTTAGGCAATAACAATAAATATGAATTTAATTAGTTTCTAATTTTAAAAATATAAAATTTATGTAAATCTATAATAAAACAAATTAACAATGTCCGTGGGTGAAGCCCTCAAGTTTACAAATTCTAGGAAGATAATTTTAGTTGGTGAAGCCCTTTAGTTTTACAAATTATAGAAAAAAAAGAATTTTAGCTTGAAAGGTTGACCTTGGTGAAAACTTCTTTGTATAGGTATAAAGTTACTTATCTTATAGAAAGTATTAGCGTGGGAGCCTCTCTGCCTCC
>CAJUYI010005091.1:0-16544 GCA_910591695.1 Galerucella pusilla
AATCGATAGACTGGTATATTAATCTACATACTTAAAGGTACTTATGAGAAAAAAAACAGCCGTATTGCCAATTACTTGTAGTTGTTACCCCTATCGTCTGGCCTATTTCGTGATTTTATTTTATGTACAGCACAAAACGACAAAAATTGAATACAATATATTTCTAATGACATTTTATCCACTTGTAAAAAATATGCAGGGCAAAAAATACAAAGCACTAATATGCTAAATAATACTAATTTCAATTTTTACCTTTCTCCATCGTCGTTAAAAGCCCAATCGCCCAATATCAAGTCCCGGAATCGGTATCTCGGAGGTAGAGGAAGCGGAGTGACGGTTTCCATATCTTTTTCCTTGTTCTCTTTGGCCAAGAGTGCCATACTCCCCTCTTCCTCGGAGGGTTCGTCCTCCAGGATGTTCAGGCCCCGAAGGGCAATCCTGCAATTAAAATTTATCGATTACAAAAAAAGTTACGGACGCCAGTTGATAATAACGGAAAAATGGAAAATTATATGGAAAGCTGTGGGTGGGTACGCGACACCATAATCACCGACATGCTGCTGCGTCAGTCTATCTACCTACCTTGGGCGTACGTTAACATTTTCAAAAGGGATTTATTATTTAAAAAAACTTCCATTTTCCATGGCGTACGATTAAAATTTTAAAGAGGGTTCTTTCATTTTTAGGAATTTCCATTTCCCATGGGCATACAATGAAATTTTTAAGAGGTGTCCATTTGTTTGTGAAAATTTCACTATTATAGACGTACGAAAACATTTTCAAATAAAGTTTATTTATATACAACTTTCGAACGATGTAGTACACTTAGGGCATGAGTTAATGGAAAATCGTAGAATTTTTATGATAATGGTCAAAAACAAGTATTTTACATACACAGATTAAATGGTATTAAATTTTTACATGCAACCTCTGTAAATTTTAACATTTCTGAGGCATACATTTTAATCGTAATTTTGGATGCATCTACAATATCTAATCAATGAAATAAAATGTTTGCTAATACCGTAGGTACCTGGAATTACCAAAAATTCCATATTTATTCATGTTTCACTTTCAAAAATTGTTATTATAGGCTTGTTTGAGAATGGGCGAAACATAATCAAGCCATTTTTGATTATATCAAGTGGACTACTATCAAAATAGTATCTACTAAATAATATCAAAAAAATATTGCTGTATTCTTCATTTGTGTACGTGATTGAACAGACATTTTACCGAAAGGTGGATAGGACATGGTGGACCAATTTCGTGGCCTCCTCTATCTCCAGATCTCACACCGATGGATTCCTTTTTATAGGGATACATCAAACAACTTGTGTATCGAACGGAACCTACTACCAGAGAAGACGTGAAAAAAGGATTCGTAACGCATTTTCCACAATAACTCCAGCTATGTTGGAAAGAGTAAGATCCTCGTTTTTGAGAAGAATTGTATGGAAGTAAATGTCAATGTACATTTTTATGTGAATGTGAGTGTTCTTATAATGTTGGTTTTCATAATTGTTAGTTATTCAAAAATAGAAAAAGTTGGAAAATAAAATACAAGCTTGCATTTTACATAACTAAGATATACTGTTTGTGATGACTTAAGTAATTATATACTACAAACTGCTTTTATATTTATCAGTACCATAATGACAATACTTACAGTAAACAAAAATATTTCTTCCAACATAATTCCTTCTTTCCTTCCTCTAATGGTAAGAGTAGAGGTCAAAGATATTTTAGATGCATCCAAAATTACGATTAGAATTTATGCCTTAGAAATGTTAAAATTCACAAGATGTTGCATCTAAAAATTTAATACCATTTAATTTGTGTACGTAAAATACTTGTTTTTGACTATTATCTTAAAATATCTACGATTTTCCATTAACTCATGCCCTAAGTGTACTACATCGTTTGAAAGTTTATTAATTGTACTAACAAATTGTAAAAAGACTTATAGGGTGATTCATTTATAAATATTGAGATATTGCTTGATTTGCGTTCTGATTCACCCTGTAATAAAGAAGCCAAAGATAAAAAAATAATTAATACTGAGCACAGCCAATGATATGTGTATGTCATTTGAATACAAAGACCTGTTGATTTATTTTAATTTACTGTTTTGCAGAGTGTTATATTTTTGTAACGCTCTCGGTGAGATCTTTTCGATTCTTGAACAAAATATAGTACGTTCCATTTAAAAAAATGTAAGTTTGTGCTGCTACGTGGTTTTGGAACATCCTGTAGAATCGCAAGTATTTTCAAAATGTGCCCTCAGTAACTGTATTAGCTCACACAAAACTATAAAGTTTTATCTATCACCACAACGATGTAATCCTCCGATGTCAGAAGATTGCCCCACCCTGTATATAATAAAAATTTCCTTTTTCCATTGGCGTACGATGAGATTATTGAAAGGGGGTCATTCATTTGTAAAAATTTCCTTCCACCTTGGTATGATAAAATATTTAAAAGAGATTCATCTTTTTGTGGAAAAATTCGAATGCGTACGTTGAAATTTTTTAAGAGGGATTTGTAAATTTGTGTATTTGTAAAAATCCCATTAACATGTTCAAGGGGGTTGATTTATGTGTAAAAATCTCCATTTTCCATGGGCGCACGATAAAATTTTCAAAAGGGGTCAATTTATTTGTAAAAATATCCGTTTTCCATGGACATTCGATGACATTCTTAAAAAGGGGTTCTTTTATTAGTATTTTCACTTATTATTTGTATTTTTTCGTAGTTTTTACTCTCAGTTGCGATTTGTTAGAAATCTTAATCGAAATCTGGAGAATTTTACGGCACTAGCATCACATACATAAACGAACAGTCTTATTACAACTTTGAGAAAATTTCATTGATTAAATATAGACGAAATGTTGGAAAGTTTATTGAATTTATAACGATGTGATGAATACATGACATGCAGTTAGGTACTCAGAGCGTATTGGTTATAGGTAAATCACAAAGCTTCAAAAATTTATAACTTCATTGCGAAGCCACTCGATAATTTGAATTTGTGTAGCATGAAATTTTATGTAGGTTACATCAAAATTACAGTGAGTATTAAATATTTTATCAATAAATCGATATTCTTCATTAAATAATCTAATGAGCTTTTCCGGAGAAAAAGCAGGTATCGGTCAGGTATCAGTAGACATGCCTGTTGTACAATGTAGCAAAAGAGCAACTATCAACCTAGGTCAATAATGGACAAATTCAAATATTTTGAGAATCTAGGGATAGTAGTTTAACAAAAACTTATGTGCAACATAATTTTTTATACCCAGGAGATTGTCTTTAACATATTTGCTGCTTGAAATTACCTATCAAGATGGAAGTATTTGAATAAAAATGCCAATAGTTTAAAATTCGCGCTCAACCAAAAATGACTGATGACAACGAGTACGTTAATAATATGTCGAAAGCTTACAGTGTACTTATCAGTCAGACGACGGAGTAAACGCTTCTCGTGGTGCGTTTGTGAATTATTTTTAATTTTTGGAACTTTAGTTCTTTACGTCAGGTTTTGTTTGAACGACCAGGGGTCGCGACGCAAAGGATCTGACCATTACGCGTTACGTTACGCTACGTTATGTTACGTTGCTTCGTTTTTTTATTTTTTTTTTTTTTTTTTTATTTTAAAGCATGTCGCATCCACCAAAAGGTTATTAGCGACAATACAATAATATTACAATACTTAGATCCTATATAATAAGTTTATTGATTTTAAATAGTCTATGATTTGTTGGTATTGGCAGTCTTTTCCGAGGAGGTCTTCCAGCTTGTTTGGAAAATTATTTGTCTCTCGTTCGACAGTGTATTTTGGACATACAATAAGAATATGTATTATGCTATTTATTACATTACACGTTGTACACATCGGAGGTTCACTATTTGTGAATAAATAGGAATGTGTATATCTTGAGTGTCCCAGTCGAAGCCGTGTTAATGTAATTTGTATTTTCCTATTTTTAGTAGTGGGTTGCCATGGAGATACATTACTCTTTACTTCCCTCAGCTTTGATCTTGAAATCGACCACTCTCGTTCCCACGCACTAAACACTTTCGCTTTGAAAAATGCTTTTAAATCACTAGCAACGCTTCGACATTCACTTTCCAAATTAGTGTTAAAGATCGCGTCACGCGCACTAGCATCTGCTATGTCGTTGCCTTCGATTCCAATATGCGATGGTATCCATATAAACCTAACACTTTTAAAATTCAACTCAGCTTCCAGTAATTCAGCCTTTATTAATTTTCCAATAGGGTTTTGTTGGTAAATTTGCTGTAAACTTCTTAAAGCACTGAGGGAGTCGCTAAGAATGAGGCTGTTTGGAAATGTCTGTGAGTTTACGAGTTGGAGAGCTTTGTATAAAGCAAAAAGTTCAGCAGAGAAGATGCTGAGGCTGGAAGGCAGTCTGTATTGGGAAACATTCTCCGAGTTTACAATGGCAGCCCCTACCCCTGTTTCACATTTAGATGCATCAGTGTATATTTTAGTGCAGTCACTGTATTGTTGTTCTAAAATCAAATTAAATTGAGCTCTCAATATGGCTGGGTTTACTTCGTGTTTGTTAAACATACTTAGTGTTGTATTAACACTAGGGATCTTAATAGTCCAGGGTGGTGGATGATCCAAGTCTACGGGAAATACAGGAGGAAATTGTATGTCCAAATAATTTAAGAATATTCTAATCCTTTCGTAGTAAGGTTTAGCTGTTTGTGGCTTATTGCTGAAGTGTTGTAAGTATTTATCGGTGAAGGTACGTTGCTTCGTTATGTACCTTGCTTTCGTGCTTGTGCTCTCTCCTTAGTCTCTCTCTCGTTTACGAAGCAGCGATTCATTTCATATGCTCCGGGATTCGAACCCGGGCCGCCCGCGTGCAATGCGAGCATTTATACCACTGAACCACCGATGCTATATTAAAATTCTATGCAAAGCTGGTATTCGCAGTGCTGGTGATCTACTTGAATTTGTTCGGATAAATTTCGAGATAAATTTTTACTATTATTTCCATAATTTTTTTTGCGCGATTAAGCACATTTACTTTCCGAAATACAGGGTGTTGAAATTTTGAAAACTTGAATGTCTTAATTCGATAACTTTAAAATGGATGGATAAATTGATTTGACATTTGGCAGGTTGTTTTTAAATATTTTGAAAGAAATAGTAGTTTGTGCAACTAGTGTGGGTATGATGGCCATATCGCACGAGGACGACGTTTGAGCACGACGCCGTAGGCGGAGTGCTCAATCGTTCAAGGACGATATGGACAATCCACACAAGTCGAGCAGCATATTTTTTCTACGACCCACTTAAGAAAAAAATCTAGAAAATAAAAATTTCTATAAACTGTAATATAACTTCAAAAATTTAACAATTCAATTTTATGTTTCCACTAATTTTGTGGTAAACGTACAGTTCTTGAATGTCCAATTTGTATAATGCTACGATTTCCTTTTTCAAATAAACGATGATGTTATAAGTGGATGTTGCCAGTCGGACTCCCTCATGAAGGGTACCGTACCATTATCTATAATAATGAATATTCTGCTATAGTATATTATGAAACGAGCAATTTATGATAGCCATAATTCACGATGGGTGACGTTTGCGTCACGAGCCGCAGGCGAGGGGCGCAAGTCACCCAAGTGAATTATGGCCATAAATTGCGAGTAGAACACTATACTTTGTCCACGGCACTTAATTTATTTATTAATGAATAAAAGTCAGTAGCGATTTGGCATATTACTAACCTCAAAATGTTGTGGGAGCTACTTCAAATAATTTGACATATATAGAGATGGGCGATACTGTAGAAAGTATCAATACAACGTTCCGTTATAAATATATTGTTTTGAAATACTTAATATTAGAAAATATCGTTATGAAAAGTATCAATACTAAAAATTACAATATTTTATAGATACGATATATATCAGAAACAAATTTCCTGAACAAAATACACAGATTTAATAGTTTATTTCATATTGTACCCCCATCTCTAGTCGGGAATTATGAACCATAATACACTACAGTGTATTATGAACCATAATTCACGACAGTTGATATATGGGTACCATATACCTTTAGTTAGGAGGTAAAATATTGACTTATTATTAGGTGGTCGTGGACAAAATAATTATGCTTACTACTCGGCCACCGAGGCTTTGCAAATTGTTTATCTATAACGTCAAATGTATTACATACTTTTTACTTAAGAGGAACTAAAGTTCCTACCGTGTGTCCCGCAACACGTTCTACCTTTTTTGTCCTAAATTTGGCTAGTAGTGGAAAAATCAAACAGCCTGGGACAAAGTACGAGGGTTGTTTTTTTTTTCAACGTCGATAGGCTATAATAAAAGACGGGTGAATATACAGAAAAGATTTTTTTATCAGAAGTAATGTACAATGCAGTTTTCACTTCTCTACATAATCACCTTGACGATTGAGACATTTATCATAACTGTTAACAAGCTTTGCAATGCCCTCCTCATGAAATGTTGCCGCTAATGATTGGGAGTGAGTTGTGACGGTGTTTTTGAGTTCCAAGTCATTTGCCACTGCTTCAATTCGGAAAAAAAATTAAAGTCACTTGGCGCTAGATCAAAAAAGTCCTATTGAAATTGCTGAAGGAGCCGTTGGGTTACTTGCGCGCTGTGGGGACGAACATTGTCAACGAGCAGAGCAGTTCCAGAAGTCAGCATGCGTTTGTTTTGAATAGCTCTCCGTAAGCGTCGCGAAGTTTCACAATAATAATCTGCATTGATTGTTGTTCCCGGCTGCATAAACTCCACAAGCAGTACACCTTTTTGGTTTACAGAATAGAGGGTAGATCTTGGAACTTCTGGAAATTTCACCGATAATTTCGAAGGTTCACTTGGTAAATTCGTTGAACAACATCATCTGTAGCCACAGACTTGCGACCTTGACCCTCTTCATCATGAACATCAGTTCGGCCATCTTTAAACTTTCGACACCATTGACGAACAACACCCTCACTTATGAAGCTTCCTCCATACACTCGAGCGATGAATTTTCTCAGCACTGTTACCTTCTGCTTGCAAGAAACGATTAACACTTCGCAATTCACCTTTGGCGGAAGAATCAATAGTGACTGCCATGTTTACCCGACTGCAGCTCAACAGAAAATGGCGTGTTGGTCTCGCCAGTGACAGAATGTATTGAAGAGGAGATGCGCAGTCGCTCTACGCACACTAGTTTCCTCGAGCATGGCCTTCGTACTATGTGATCGGAGGTTGAAAAAAAAAACGACCCTGGTATAACTTTTCAAAGAAATTCGTTACGGAATTGAGCAGCAAGAAGGAATGGGATCCCAATACCATTACCAGACTTGGAAAGAATGTCATTCAATGGTACACAGACGGCTCAAAAGCAATAGAAGGAACTGGGATAGGAGTGTTCGAGCCAGGAACCAAAGACTCTGAAAGCTTGGGAAAACCCCCAAGTATCTTTCAAGCGGAAGTCTACGCCATAAGAAAGTGCGCCCAGTTCAATATTGATAAAAAGGATACAGAGGACAAAGGATTATCATAATGTTAGATAGTAAGCAGCCATTAAAGCACTGAGCTCTTGTGTAATCAGTTCCAAAATGGTGTGGGAATGCCTAGACAATCTCAAACTAGACGAGAACAATATAGTCACCTAGTCACTAGTCACATAGGTAAGGCCGAGAAAAAAAGAAGATCTAACCATTGGAAAGATCTAGTAGGACTTGTACAATCTAAGTCTCTTCTGGGTGACTACCCAAGTAACAAAAATTGATATATAAAAGTTATAAACATCTTTATAAAATCATGTTTGGAAGGTAAAAACACAACGCGCCCGTTATTTTATCAAAAATAAAAATTTTTCTGAAGCATTAATTTATTTGACAATTTTTTTTTAAAAACGATAATTACAGTCTTCCAGACAAAACTTATTTCTGTTAGTAGAGCAGCTTATTTCAGTACATAATTGTTATACAATTTTTCAGAATTATTCATTTTCCATCAAAAATGAATTCTCGTAATTAGATTGCAATATGGCGGTAATGGGTATGAGAAAATGCAAACCGCTAGTTCAATAGTTTTATGAAAGGAATTTAAGAGCTTATATTACTCCATTAACTCCTTAATATGGATAGTTTGATAAATGTATCTATTTTAAGTTAACGCCTCTGTACAAATAATTTATTTACTTGCCGGTTATTATCAAGTCTGACATAGTTATACATTTTGAATTGATACAATGTCTATAATAGCAAAATACTTTTCGTTAATAACTGTAGGTACCTATGAAAAATTTTCTGTAGTCTATATTTTCTCTTCCTTTGGTGACATCTTATTTATTATTTTCAAAGTTATTATATGTATCTATCTGGGGAATCAACTTAACGTTTGTCAACACTGTTTTTTCTATCCGGCATGAGCCACCACTTGGTTTCTCTTCCGTCAAGAGCAGTGGGAATTGGAGTTAGTCCTGACCAAGTCTACTCTCTTATTTCGCTAAAAGGGGATTTAATCTTTCCATTATAGTGGTTAAAACTACAATTTTTGAAATTGTAGGTGGTATATCTTTGACATATTCTAAAACCGTTTTTATTGTATTTTCAATCCAGTTATGCCAATATTCCCCCGAATCAATTGTTTTTACACTTATGTTAGGTGGTGTTTGTGAAAAAGTTCTTGGATCCTTCGGTAACGCTGCACTTGACAATCGGTTGTTAACAATATTTAAGAGTTCTTTCTAAGCAGTATGCTTCTACTTATGCCGTACTTACTGCCCACGATCTTAATTTCGTTCTGAACTTATAGTTTAACTCAAACTTAGACATCATTTAAATTTTTTCCCTCATCTTAGCAATTTTACCTTTTACCTTGCGTTTAAAGTTTCCAATGTTCTTAATATTTTTCCATTTTTTTTGGAATCTCACTCATGATGGCAATGTACTAATTGAATAGCATTTACAGAACTTTTCAAGCTTAGGTTAAACTTGTTATATAGCACCGCTATTGAGCTACAATATTTTATAAAAGTATCACATGTCCCTTTTATAAATAATTGTCAGAAAACGACATCAGATCCCGTGGAGTTTATCAACGCTATTTTGCTTACATCGCCAAACTATTATATAAATCGATTATATAAACGTTTACAAAGTATACTATAAAGTACGTACTTAAAAGAATATGCTTCTATATTGCTTAATGGTCATCATAGAAAGGTGTATAAACCAGTTAAAAAACTGTTATATAGAGGTCTTCTAATTATGTTCAAAGATCGCTTTTATCACAATATAATAGAACTAACTAGTAATATTAGCAAATTGGTATTCCAGAGTAGACAAACTCAATGAACTAGGCGACAACAATATAGTCGCCCTACTATGGATTCCAGAACACACTGGAATAGAAGGAAATGAAATAGCAGATGAACTAGCAAAGAGGGGGACTGAAATACCTTTCTGTCGCCTGAATAAGCACCTGGAAAAGCTCAAAATAGTGGAGGAAGAAGAATGTAGATTTCGTGGCATAAAAGAAGAAGCTTCCATCCACCTACTTTTCCACTGCACAGCACTTAAGAATCCTAGAGCACAGCACCTGGGAGATTACTGTATAGAAGAGGAACATTTACCTAAGTTGAAGCCTGCAGACATCCTAAAATTCCTCCGGGAAATAGGACTAAAGGAGCTACTAGTTTCTGAGACTCTCCTCAGAAACTAAGTAGAACTAAGGGGACACTATAGATCTTCTAGATGTGAGTGAATTTCACCCCAAAATACATACATACACACATGGTGGCGAAGACATTTATAAACATCGCACCTTGGTGCTCGGTGAATAATAATAATAATAGTCTTCACCACCTTGGTGTATAATATATTATTAGCTATGTTTGCGGGTCACAATCCGAACCGATTCCGAATCAGTCTGGAATTAACTGTACATTGTCTAGAGCGCATGCTTAGTTCCGAACCAGCAAATAGTTCCAAGTATACCGCGAACGATCTTAGGTCTTAGAGAACCACAGATCACCCTGTGTGATTACCTTTCAGGACTTGAAGAAAACAAAACACCACACTTCTGACAGCTAACTGTAACTTTTTTCGCCATTCCCTTCACTGTGATTCCCTTTGTCCCTTTTCTTTGTGATGTATACAGATTTTAATTTTTAAAGAAAATATTTATTCAAAATGTGCGAAGCAGAAAGAGGTAAATAATTGAATATATGTGTAATTTATTGTTATTTTAACAACAAACACAACAAAGCAAACAATAAACGTGGTCTATGCATTAAAACAAGTGAAACAACTAAAATAAGATAATGAATGAAACAACTAACATATCGATCATTTGCGCATGAGCGGCCGAACTGAACTTTCAGTTCTTACCAAAATCAGAGAACTGCTAGGACTGATTACGAATCAATAATTTACTGAATCACTGTGACCCGCGAACACAGAACTATTACTAAAAATTCAGAACTGAGCAAACCGCGAACGACAATTTTGAAAATGCGCATGCGATCAGTCCCTGAATTAGTTCGTAATCAGACCCGCGAACAAAGCTATTAACTTTAAACGGACCTATGGGAAGAGGGCGCTTAACAATAAATATTGCGCTCTATTTATTGTTAAAATTACAATATGATAGAGCCTACATAAAAGGGCTCTAAGACAACGATTTCCGCCACTATTCATTTTAAGGTTTATTTTCATTTAATTACACTTTCCAGGTCACAAACATGCTGATGTTGTCTTCAAATAATTCATTCATAAATTGAACTTTTTACTACCAAGATCGATTTATTTATAAAGAATCGGTCAATAATCTTCACGTGTAGCTTAATTTCCAAGTTGTTATCGAACGTTGAATAAGAAAATAGAATATACCTGGAAAGTGGATATAAAATTTCGACTTAAAAATGTTTTCATCATTGCCATGGTGAATTAAAAAAGCTTAAATTACTTCTAAAAGCTTTTTCCCTACTTTATCTATACCAACTCATGCTTTGAGAAACTTTGTATCCCCCAGTGAGTTACTTCGACTATTCTATAAAATGGAAAACGTTGGAAATTCCAACTACTTATTATAAATATCTTCTGTATATTTCATGTGGTGTAATAGAAAGAACTGGGATAGGAGTGTTCGGGCCAGGAACCAAACACCCTAAAAGCTTTGGTAGAAACCCCAAGTATCTTTCAAGCGGAAATTCACGTCTTGGAGTGAAATTCATAGTCGACACTTGAGGGTCACTCATACTCAAACTCAACTTAGTTTGAGTTTAGCTCGAGGCGACTTTTCATATCCACAGTCATTACTTAAGTAATACTTCAATTTGAGTGAAGATAGTTTGGCATCAATGTTGTTATTAGGAACTTTTGGTTGCGTTTGGTTAACAATTGTGATTTATGAACGCCCTTTAACGTTCTTCTGACATCTGTTGCATTGCATTCATATTCGAATTTGTGTTTAGCCCTTTGCAAGTATTTTATTCTCAGTTTAGTTCTTTACTGTTCACATATATTTTTTATTTGCTTCGTAAGTTTATTTTTCAAGCTAGCTATTTAATAGATAATTTTAGATTCTTATTTTCAATTTTTATAGTAGAATATTATTTCATTAAAGTTCATTATTTCTTAGGAAAATAGAAAACAAAAGAAAACTCTATTTGTCTCGCGAAAAACTAGCCTTAAGTGAGCTGGTTCGTAAATATTCTTTTATAGAAAATAAAAAAACTGATTGTGCTAGCTTAGCTGGAAAGGAAAAGGCATGGGTGTAACTGGCACACGAGTCTAATTATTCAAGTGGAGAGCATTGTTTCGTCTAAAAAATTAATTAATCTAATAATTTTCTTTTTACTACACCAATGTGATAACTAACCTAGGTAAACGATAAACGAAAGCATTATCATCATCTATATAGTTTACAAAATCAATAAAATCATCCATCATACTAATTTCCTTGAAAAATTTGAAACTATAACAGACAGATAACAACGAAACAAAATTTTGATATCGTAAAATGACAGTGTAAGGTACAAACGTGGTTTATAGGTTAGAAATCTTCACTCAAGGGAGCTGGAATCTGTACTCATATTTCACTCAAGCTACACTCAAACTCAATCTCTTTATTCGCCTGTTATGTGTCCCTGCATACAATAAGGATGAGTGAAGAATGATTGACCCTCAAGTGTCGACTATGAATTTCACCCTTAAGAAAGTGTGCCCAGTTGAATATTGACAAAGGATATAGAGGCCAAAGGATTATCATAGTCAAGCAGCCATTAAGGCACTGAGCTCTTGTGTAATCAGCTACAAAATGGTGTAGGAAAGCCTAGGCAAGGGAAGTATAGACACCATACTGTGGATTCCAGGGCACACTGGAATAGAAGGAAAAGAAATGAACTAGCAAAGTGGCTTCTTTTGGGGGCCGGAACCTTTTTGCGGTGTCATGTAAAATTTGAAGAAATAAGAAAAACTAAGAAAAGAGAAGATCTGATCATTGGAAAGATCTAGTAGGGCTTAGACAATAGAAGATTCTGCTGGGAGACTACAACCTATAGGTAGTCGTTGCTGCAGAGACATGCTGCAGCTGCAGGCGGCCGAGGCAAGAGGCAAGCGACCGAGATAGGACAGGAGAAACCTAGAGGGCTCGTTCGTAGCATGCGACAGAATAACAGATCAGTACTTCTTTTGCTGTTAAGAAAGAAGGATGTAGAATGCGTGCCAATAAGAATAGAATTATCAAACGAATTTTATTAGAGGAAGAGGAAGATCAGCATTCAATATTATACTATTTATATAGGAAAAGCAAGAGAGCGTCAATCCACTCCTTATTTAAAAAACGAAATTAAGGTTATTTTAAACTGTTAATTTTACAGCACCTATAAGGCGATAAGATTTATTCAGAAAATATTGCAGACTGAATAAAACACAATTTTATTTTGTTTTAATTTTAATTGAAAAACACATGCAGCCAAAAAAATTGAGAACGAAAATCACAACTGAAGGAAAACTCTTTATTACTTCAAGATCGTATAAAATTGGGTTTTGCTCAACTAAATCTATAATTAGATCATCTTCCCTTGAAAATAGTGACGACTTTGATTGCGATAGCGTATCTTTCACTATTTTATCTATTGTTTGATAATAACACAACAATACACAACGATTGCTGCAGAACGACTGCCTCTTGCCTCCACACTGGTCCGGACGCAGATGCGCGCCCAAGCAGCAGAGACAGGGCGAGACACCTAGTAAGCTAGTTCTGCAGCGTACATCGAATGGTGTATCATTAAGTCGCGTCCACATTATGTCGAATGGTGTGGATCGACAAGGTCGATCGACAATGTCGATCCAGTGTGGATGGTCGGCCGACATTGTCGATCCATAATGTGGACGCAGTTTTACAATAGTCAATTGTCGATCGACACCATTCGACATAATGTGGACGCTACTTTAGAATTCATTAGAACAGTAGTGTCTCTGCCTCTTGCCTCGGCCGCCTGCAGCTGCAGCATGTCTTTGCAGCGACTATCGAACGACTACCTTTAAGATCAAATAATTGCATAAGTGAAAGTAAAACTGCATTTAGAATTTAAACAGGAATCCTAACGGAACATTTTCGCCTGCATGGGTACCTGAAAAAGCTCAAAATATTAGAGAAAGGACAATTTAGATTCTGTGGCAAGGAAAAAGAAACCTTCATCCACATATTTACGAATTTCACAGCAATTCAGCATCCTAGAGCGCAATACCCAGGTTACCTGCAGATATTCTAAAATTCCTCTGGGAAATATGACTAAAGGACTCTCATCAGAAACTAAGTAGAAGTAAGGTGGCACAATAGATTTTGTGTGTGTGTGAATATCAGCCTAATATACATTGTAAGCGTTGATCGAAGGTCAAACGGAATGTTTGATCAACATTATTAACTTTCTGTCACTGAGTTCATATTCATTGATCACTTTATATTGATTGGCAAAAAAATCTTCATGCGGAATACTCATTATTAGTGAAATTATTATTATATTTGTTATAGCATATAAAGCAGCAGTTGGGAAAATTGATGATGAACTTGAATTTTTAGGAAGCAGGTAAGGTTAGATTTGTAGGTAGATTTTGGCCCTCCACTGCGATTAGCAGATTAGCAGACCTGACGAGAACTGTCATTGGGACATTAGAAAAAGACACATTGCCGCTACGAAAGACGCGAGTGCATCTTATTTTTAATGTTTCAATCTTTCCCAATTGATAGGTCGCGCTTGCTCGTAATCTAAACATCGCCGCTACGAAAGGTATGTCTGCATACTATGTTGAACGATATAATTTCTCCTGATTGTTAGGACGCGCTTGCGCGTATTCTAAGCATCAACTAATCAAATTTCTCAAGTCAAAGATTAGAGTTAACGTTTTTAATACATTTAGACAGTACATTATTGTGATTTTTTCATTGGGATTAATCACAGACCTGCCTTTTTTCCATTTCTTCCAACGTAATGTGCTAGAGGGACACTAACAATCGATGACGCCCACCAAGAAGGGTATTATATGAACTCCCTAGTCGGTGTTTTATTATTTCGGTTTTAAAAGCTGACAGTGCTCGTCAAATTTATGACATTGGATCATATACTCGGAATCTTTACCATTTCGTTCACCAATCCAATGATCAGAGTTGTCTTTTAAGTGCTGCAAACAGTGGCATAGAAAAAGAAAAAAGGGATTTCTCTAATTAATCCACCTGTAACCTTATTTTTTGTAAAATTTATCGATTTTTCGTGAGTAAAAAGCCACTGCGAAGTTAGTTTAGAAATCTAATTATCTTCTTTAATCATTGCTGCAGTCTGTTTTTTTTCTACTCGCCATGACCAGTTATCTCAAAGCTCTCTTTCAAAAACACAATTAACACTTCTCGTATATACGTATTATACCATCAAGGCACTACATTAATAAATTCATATCGCATTTTTTCCACTATAAGAGAGATATTTTTAATCCCATTGAAGGCAAACGGCGCCTAACGGAGGGCAAATATGTATGCAAGGTAACATCCAGACTGGTAGAAGAATGCCAGAAAGGACTAAATGAACTAGCAGACCACATTAAAGTAAGATTAGTGTGGGTGCCGGGACATAACGGTATTTCTGGAAATGATGATGAACTAGCGAGAAGAGGTTCAGCAACAGCATATGTTTGACCAGAGCTAGCTCTAGGGGCCACAAAGAAGGTAGTCCGGGAGCAAATACAAAAATGGGTACAAAGCCAACATAGACTTCAGTGGAGGAACACTCCAAAGCAGGTACACAGTAAAACCTTCATAGATGATACATGTGTAAAACGGGCCGAAGAACAACTGAATATCAGTAGGAATAAGAATTATTACAGGTTATTCAACGGGTCATACCCCTGTAAAAGATCACCTGCATAAAATAGGGTTATATAATGGGGATCTCAGCTGGAGACTTTGTGGCATGGAGGCCGGGACCGTAACCAATATCTTATCTGACTGTGAGGCACTGGACTCGAGGAGACAAACAATCTTCGGAGAAGCCAATGTGCCACCTGAAGTATATGTCACACATCCAATGGACCTATTTCGTCTTCTCGAAGGTACGGGGATAACTAGATGGGTGGACTAAATGTGGGAGTACAATAAGCCAATAGGCTTCAGTGCTCCCGGTATTAGAACACATTAGAACACAAAAATTGTATGCAAGTATCTGTGTATGTTCCAACCACCTCAAGAAAACAAATTTAATACAAAACAAAAATGTGACCTTACAATATCGAACGCAATTATAACTTTCCAACAACACCCACGAAGAAAACAGTCGTCACCATAGTATACCTACATCGTCTCCTCCATTCACGCGCGTTATCGTTCGGCTTATTAGATAAACAGTTGGTGAGACGGTGTGCGGGGAGGGTCGGCGATTGCATCAAGCGAGGCGTTTGAATTTTATTCTCGCGTCTGTAATTTTTTTGTGATTACTCCAAGATATTCATTTCAATTTTATGGTGTAAAAGAGTAAAATAATGCGAATGAAATGCTTAAAGCCTTAAACTTATTTAAAACGATGAGGAGTTTTTGATACAAACTCCTGAATATTTTCAGTTGTTGGTTTTCGTAAAGTGTAAACATTTAAAATTTTCTTTTTACTCCTTCTCTATAGGTACTTTTTCCGTTAAAACATTCTTCTGTTGCCAATTTTGAGATTAAAAACTTCTCATACATCGGACAAATATAATGAATGGTTGCAAGAAGATATATTGAACATATAATTATTTAAAAGTAGCCCCTTTATACAGGGTGGGGCAATCTTCTGACATCGGAGGATTACATTGTTGTGGTGAGAGATAGAACTTCATAGTTTTGTGTGAGCTAACACAGTTACTGAGGGCACATTTTGAAAATACTTTCGATTCTACAGGGTGTTCCAAAACCACGTAGCAGTACAAACTTACATTTTTTTAAATGGAACGTACTATATTTTGTTTAAGAATCGAAAAGATCTCACCGAGAGC
>CAJUYI010005092.1:0-16542 GCA_910591695.1 Galerucella pusilla
TAATTCATTGTCAATAAATTTGAATTATGAAAATTAAACTATATTTTATTTAATTAATTTAATTTAATAAAAATGAAAATGTAACTTGTTAATAGGCCTGAACGAATGAAATTTATTTCAACTGTAATGTCGACCGTATCTAATTAAATAAGCAGAATAAATTAATATCGTAAAATCCGCCACTGCCGCAATATTTATCGTTTATCTGGCATTGTTCAGTTTTATTACCATATTGTATTTTGAGCTGAAACAGGGGTGTATAGATAACCAATACAGACACCTACTTGTTTTGCATTAGAATTTTAGTATTTACTTGTAAAATTCTTAGGATCACTCTGTAAAAGATAAATTTCTATTTGAATATTTAATGAGGCTACTGTGCTGTCAGACATTAAGAAATAGAGTATACATAGATACATACTTACACATATAATTTCGATAAAAATATAGAGAATAAGAATCATTTGGTTAAACAATAGCTCATTAATTTTAATAATGGATGGTACCTACTCCAAAAACAGAAGCTAAAACTTATATTTATATATTTTTCACAATATTTGTTGAGCTGTTGAATTAATTTAAACAATTCATAAATTGAGTTGAACAATTAAAACTTTGTCGAAACAAGTCATAAAAATAAATAATTATAATTTGAGATTCTTTGGTTTCACTTTTTTGCGTGTAGTTAACATTTAATTCACATTTTTTGAACAATTTTCTCAGTGTAACTTGATCCATTATCTGTCAACGTCAGTTTGAAGGTCACGAAATTTTGCCTCCAAAACATCAAAGGATTTACGCCGGCTTTCGTTTCTTGTTAAGCTGGTATAAGTGGTATATTCTGTGACCTAACCATTTACTCCCAAACTTCATATTTAGTTGAAAGTTTGTACACTTATCAAGAACTGATGACAATACAACAATTTAATAACTTTTTATCAACACCCTGATCAGGATAATAAGGATCAACTAAGGATACATTCTTCTATTCGATCTTCTAACAGGTGTGTATAATATGTTTATGAATATTACCAATTCTGGAAGTTCACTAAACTTCTCAATGACACGTGTGTATGAATTGAATACAATTCGTGTTATTGAACTCCGTATAAAATTGAACTTTGTAACTTTTATGGATTCTTGAAGTTGTCGTAATGAGAAAATTTAAATTTTGCTGTATCGACCAATTTTCAACTATATTGTAAATTGATAACAATAATAGTATATTACACAACGAGGTGGGAAGAGTTTCATTACTGCCCAGAGATTAGTTAGCTATTATCTCGAGAAAGGAATAAATCTTCCCACCGAGGTTTGTATACTGTATTTTATTCACAACCATCATATCCCGATCAAAATTAATAAATCTTTGTTTCATTCTGAACACACCTAAAATAATACATTTGACAACTACTGTCACCGATATAAATAAATGTCAGATAAAGTCGGATGGATATTAAGTTCGCGAATAATAAATCAAGAAAAATGTGCTGCGATGAAGAATTGATGGATTGTACCCCTCCAAAAATAGGTACTTTAATATTTATTTTAGAGGGTAGGAGGTGAGGGCGGGAAGTGATCGATGAGGGCGAGAAGTCAGGGCGGGAAGTAGAGGTGTGTAATATGACACTTTCTAACCTTGAATGACGTTAGTAATGACAGCATTACATGTATGGTTGTGAATAAATTTCTTTCCAACAGTCATATTCGTTAGAGTTCCGCCTCTGATTCTTCGATTGCATTAAAATGTTCCTTCAAATAATAATAAAATTTTTATAGGAACGAAAAAAGGCTTTACGACCTCGTGGCAGCCAATGAGCAGCAGCTGCTTATTGTGCGTTATATATAAAGGAGAAGGTGTTTTTATTTTTTTTTTAACAAAAATCTAGTGAATTTTTCGCGTGGGTGAAAAACAAAACAAAAGATTCAGTGAGGATTTAAGAGAGGCATGTAGATTGATTGCAATAATTATTTTGAAGTGAAAACGAAGGTATTTGTTCCATTTAGTGTTTGAATACTTTTTAATAAACCTTGAGGAAATTATTTATAATAATTATTCGGTGACCAGAAAGATTAAATGAATAGTTTTGTTGATCCTCCGGTATATAAAGGGGGAGCCGAAGGCAAACTCGGCTCGTTATTTCAAGTATATGGAAATTATAATTATACAAGGTGATCTCAAATGACACTTACACCGTTTGCATGTAGATTCCTCTCGTAAAATTGGACAAAATGATTCAAGGATTAAGGGGTCCAGCACATTTACTTTTCGAAATATTTACAGTGTTGAAATTTTGAAAAATAAATGTCTTAATTCGATAATTTCAAAATGGATGGATAAATTGATTTGACATTTGACAGGTTGTTTTTAAATGCAAAACGGCATATTTTGATGGAAAAATATTTTCCAATTTTCGATCCATTGGTCTACATTTGGAAGAATATCTCACCTTGCCCCTCCTATTTTTTACGCCACTGACTTTTGAAGCCATTTTCATTCAATTTTGTATTTCTCAATGGTTTTCACGTGAAAAACGAACAACCTTAACATATCAAAAAATTCGTAGTTTTCAAGATATATAATGATTTCTTAAAGTCTGCAAGATCACTTTTTAATAATTAATTTAAAACATAATTTGCAACGTTTTCTCATCGAAAATCGCATACCTTGGAAAGACTGGCGATTGCCGGAAATAATTGCTGTAGCTGCATGGATTCCTTCTATTTTTTTTTTTAAATCACAAGTTTGGACAAATATTTTCAACAATCTCCTCCGAATGTTTTAGATGCATTGCTGTTCCATAAATTAGTTCCTGTCACATATTCCAACCATACGTACTTGGTAGTTATTGAAAAAAATTTTTTTTTATTCAATCATTAAAAAGTGATCTTGAAGACTTCATGAAATCAATAATATCTTGAAAACTACAAATTTTTTAATATGTAAAGGTTATTCGTTTTTCACGTGAAAACCATTGAGGAATACAAAATTGAATGAAAATTGATTCAAATGTCAGTGGCGTAAAAAATGGGAGGGGGAGGTAACATATTCTTCCAAATCTACACCACTGGAACAAAAATTGAAAAATATTTTTCCATCAAAATACGCCATTTTACATTCAAAAACAACCTGTCAAATGTCAAATCAATTTATTCATCCATTTTAAAGTTATCGAATTAAAACATTTAATTTTTCAAAACTTCAGCACCCTGTATTTCGAAAAGTAAGTGTGCTGGACCCATTAATCCTTATCATTTTGTCCAATTTTACGAGAGGTATCTACATGCAAACGCTGTAAGTGTCATTTAAAAACACCCTGTAGGTATATAATTATACTTGGAAAAAAAAACGTTCATTGACCTTTTTAAAAGCAAATTACTCAAAAATCGACCGTGCTCCACGAGTCAAACAAGCAACATTTCCAGTAGAATTGAATTTTCTTTCGTTTTTTTTAAAGCGTAGCTCAAAAAAAACAATAAAAAATAAACAGAAGTAAAAACAAAAATAAATGATCCTCTTTCAAACATTTGATCGTACGCCTATGTTTTTTACAAATATATTCAATTACTTACACAAAAAACACACTGGGTAATTACTAATTAGGATAGAGACAAGATTTGAAAATGTCAAAGATTTTAAAAATTAAAATTTCCACTTTTTAAAAGTATAGAATAGAACTGCGAGCATTTCATTTTGTATTTACAGTTTTTATGGATTCTTTATCGCATGCATATACCATTAACTAAATGTTTTACTATTAATAATATTAATATATCGATTATTAACCGAACGACAATATTTTATTACGGCAAACTTTTAGTAGAAAGTGTATACAGCTCTAATAAGTGTAAATTAAATCATCTGTTTTATCACAAATATAATATACAGGTAAGATATTTAAAGTAACAATACGATTTATTTCAATATCGACCAGTTTTTAGTGTCTGCTACACACAAATTGAAGTTTGCTATTATAGTTAATGTTAAAAATATAAATATATAAATATATTTTAAGGCAGGGTTACTATTAATTCTTAAGTTTTATACTTGTTAAAGTAGTTGTCGTGGTCTAAATTTTTGTATACTTATTAGGGACGTGATAATACAATTACCTTTAAATTTGATCTCTTCTTAGTCGGGAAATTAACTTGGAGACTATACGGGCGCTGTAGTTCTATACCAGTTGATTCGTTCTAGAAAAAAAAACTATTTGTCAGAAACTTGCAAACAGTAAACAGCCTTTTAAAGTTAAAAAAAATAATAATATACACTTTGTCCTCTTAAGTTCGCACCATATGGGAAACTTTTTTATTATAAATTTTCTGCATGTTCTAAACTCTAAAATACAATTATCAGATATCAATTTTTTTCAGTATTATACGAAGTTTCCCAAAAAATTTGAACTTTACTCAAGAATAAAGTACCTTTAAATTTGACATTATGGAAAAATGTTATAAATAAAAGTTGATCAGAATTGAAAACTGCGTTTAAATATACAATTTTATTTATTTATAATGGAATAAGTGTATAATTTTTTGTAATGTATTTCTAGAGATACAATAACAATGCAAATTTTACTGAAGTTACGTGTCATATAGGATGCCCTGACAAGCTAATGAATGTTTGATAGCTACAAATGTTTGACAGTAACTGTCAGAACGTGTTAAAATTTTTTCGCAAATATGGTAGCGTTATTAAGAAAATAGAAACAATATTAAACAAGCACAAAACCAATTTTTTCAACAGTAAAAACACAAGAGCATTTTTTTTAGCGGATAAATTTCTCTTTGCAACGAAACAGTTTTGCCAAAATTCAAAAAGTTAGAAAAACACTTGACTAATTTTTCCTTATTTTCTATCAGCAGAAAAATGGTTCACTCCAACATCAACCCTACCAATATCAAATTCAAAATCGCCTTCGAAGAAGAAATTTTCTTCACTCACCTTGATGTATCAATAACTTTAGAAACATTATACCGAGAGATAAGATATCTTTGTAAACTTACTAATCAACATTTCACAACGAAATGGATAGACTACGAAGGAGACCCTTGTACAATATCATCCCAAACGGAACTTGACGAAGCCATTCGCCTAATCGAAATCAACGAAGAACCAGAAATATTTTTACACGTTTTCGACAACGTTCCATGCCCCGGAAAACTTTGCATCGGAGAAAATAAATACAGTTATAAAAGAGGCGGTAAAATTTGGCGTAAACTGTATAAAATCAACAGACATTTACTAGAACCTAAAAGGTTTAATAGAAGATCTTATTGTGGGTTTTGTACGGGTAGAGTTTGGGGACTTGGAAGACAAGGATTGAAATGCAAACTATGTAATATTGTTGTACACAGTAAATGTTACAAATATATCACGTGTCCTTGTGTAATTGAAGCAAATAAATCTCCAGAAGAAAATCAACCTTTTTCTTTATTAAATTTCAATTTACTTAAAGTAATTGGAAGGGGATCATACGCTAAAGTATTAATGGTTGAATTAAAGAAGACGAAACATATCTATGCGATGAAAGTGATAAGAAAGGATAAAATAACCGAGGACGATCTGGAATGGTTACAGACTGAAAAGCACGTTTTTGAATTGGCTTCGAACCATCCTTTTTTAATAGGACTTCATTCTTGTTTCCAAACTTCTACAAGAGTTTTTTTTGTCATAGAATTCGCCAGAGGCGGCGATTTTATGTACCACATGCAAAGACAGAAAAAACTTCAAGAAAACCACGTTAGATTTTACGCCGCTGAAATTGCTCTAGCTCTAAACTTTTTACATCAAAAAAATATCATTTATAGAGATTTAAAATTGGATAACGTTCTACTGGATCACGAAGGACACGTCAAACTAACAGACTACGGGATGTGTAAAGAAGGAATAGATCCTGTTATGGGAACGAACACTTTTTGTGGGACTCCTAATTATATAGCCCCAGAAGTATTAGAAGGAAAAAATTATGGGTATTCCGTAGATTGGTGGGCTCTAGGTGTGTTGATGTTTGAAATGCTTGTTGGTAGATCGCCGTTTATGTTCGAAGGTCTTGAAGATGCTTCTGAAGATTGTTTGTTTCAAGTTATTCTAGAAAAACATATAAGAATACCGAGGAATTTGAGTAGCAAAGCTACAAATGTACTAAGAGGCTTCTTGAATAAGAATCCGTTGGAGCGTTTGGGTTGTAGAAGACCTGAAGGTTTCATGGAAATATTACAACATCCTTTTTTCAAGTTAATAAAGTGGGATTTACTGGAAGCTAGATTAGTTAAGCCACCGTATATTCCGGAATTAAAAAGTATGCAGGATGTTTCTAATTTTCCTTCGGAATTTTTGGATGAACCTGTTAAGTTTTCTTTGGACGATCCGGATTTAATTACCATGGTGGACCAAGAGGATTTTGAAGGTTTTGATTTTATTAATCCATTTTTAATGTCGGAAGAAATTACTGTGTAGAAGAATTTGTTATAGTTTATGGAAAAAATTGTTAATTTTATTGAATAAAGTAGATTTTTGAATTACCGAGACGTAATTTTTGACAAAATTCCAATGGCTAAGATTAACGGGCAAATAGGCCAATCGATATGGGTCATTTTAGACCCATCGATTTCCCAAATTATAAAAAATATGAAAAACTTTTTTTTTTGAAATTCTTTAATATTTCACGCTGGGAGGAAGGTAGTGAGGAATAAAAAATACCGCCCTGTAGGGGAAGTGTTTTGCAATAAGAAAGGTCCCATGTGTTTTTTTTGTCCGATCAATGGTTTGTCCGTAAAAAATTCGGTAAACTAAGTATGTGTTCCGCATCCGCGCGACTCTGCTGCAAGGCGGAAAAAAATATAAATATTCAATCAGATTTTTTTTTCAATCTTAGGTGAGAGTTATGGTTGTAAATATATTATGATTCTGAGAAGGTTCTAAATAATGATTGGAACTGAATTAATTCCATCTTTTAGAAAATAGACGTTTATTAATTTCTATATTATTTGACAGTTCTCTATGACATTATATATTATTTTATGATAAAATCAACAAGTCTAATATAAAGGTCACAACAATTCTCCCCTCCTTATTAAAAACTATTTTACAATATAAAGAGACAACTTTTAAAACATATAAACATTCACATATACTGTTAACACACACTTGAATTTTCATTTTATACCATTACGTAGTCTTTGGACCAAACAGGTGGACGTTTTACTCTAAGAGGTCGTAATGATGACGCATCAGGTGTTGGTTCCCCTAAAAAGCGTTCATTTAATGAATCTCTATTACATTGAGGTACTGCTGGAAGCATTGGAACATTGAATGACTGAGTGGGTCCAAACGTTACTGTATTTTTCCTGACTAGTGACGATTTCAATTGGTTAACATGTCTTTTCAATGTTCTACCTGAGTCTAAAGCGACCAGATAATGGAGTTTTCCAAGTTTCTTTTCGACATTTCCGAGCTGCCATAAATGTTTATTATTGATGAAAACTCTAGCCTGGATTCTCTCCCCCACTTGAAATGAACGTACTGGTTTGTATGAAATCTGTGAGGTTTTGGGTCGATAAGGAAAAATTGCATCCAAACGGATTCGCATCTTCCGATGTAAATACAATTCGGCAGGAGATTCACCACAAACTAGTGGTGTCGCACGATACCGAAACAAAATGTTTTGGACTTTGTCTTGAATAGGTGTTTTGTCATCCATACTCGCTTTTAATCTATGCTTTAAAGTCTGCACGTTTCTTTCTGCGAGTCCATTTGTCGCCGGATGTCCTGGAGCTATAAATTTTTGGAATATTCCATTGAATTCGCAATATTCTTGAAATTCTTCACTTTTGAAAATTGATGCATTGTCCGAAACTATTTCCAATGGATACCCGTGTACAGCAAAAATATTTTCTAATAATCTAATTGTCGTTAAACTATTTGGAGCATCCTTCAATATTTTAATTTCTGCCCATTTTGATTTCGCATCTATGCATACTAAGAAATAGCATGATTCAAAAGGACCTGCATAATCAATGTGAATTCTTTCCCAATTACTTGTAGGTGAATCCCATGGATGAACAGGTGCCTTCGGCGGATTTGATCTTGTTAGTGCACAGTTTTCACAACTTTTGACTAGTTGTTCGATGTCCCGGTCAATGCCAGGCCAATACACATAACGGCGTGCCAATTGCTTCATTTTTGTAATACCCAGATGTGTTTCATGTAGTTCTTCAAGTATACTGGATCTTAAGCTTCCTGGGATTACAATTCTATCCATCCTAAAAAGTATGTCGTCAATCAATGTGTATTCTGAATCCATTGATTGATATTTCAAACTCTGAATAATTTTGCTGAGATCTGGGTCGTTTTTGGTTTCATTTCTAATTATCGTTGATGTAACTTTCTCGCTTGAAATTTGGAAAATTACTTGATGGTATATTTGATTCACTTCATCACCAATTCGAGTATCAGTTGAAATATTTGAATTTTGAATTGGAGCTCTAGACAAACAATCAACATTTTTATTTTCTTTGCCTCTCTTGAACTGGACCGAATAATTGAAACCTGAGAGAAATGATGCATAACGAAGTAAACGTGAAGAAGTCATTTGTGGGAGTGCTTTATGATGATGGAATATTCTTGAAATTGGCTCATTGTCGGTAATAAGTAAGAAATGCTTTCCAAATAGATAATTATAGAAGTGATTAACACCAAAAATTATTGCAAGTGCTTCTCTGTCGAGCTGACTATAGTTGCTTTCAGAGACAGTAAGCGAACGCGAAGCATATGCCACTGGTCTTTCCACTCCGTCTATAGTATGGCTGAGTACTGCGGCTATTCCAGTGGGACTTGCATCTGTGGTTAAAACAAGAGGTAAACAGGGATCGAAGGGTATAATAACACGATTGCTACAAAGCTCAGTCTTTAATTGCATGAACGCTGATTCGCACTGTGCTGTCCATAACCATCGTTTATTTTTCCTTAGCAAACATCGAAGAGGATATGAAATAGTGGAAAAATCAGGAACAAATCTGGAATAATATGTGATTAAACCTAGGAATCTTTTAACATCGTTTACATTAGATGGTCGTGGCATATCTTGAATTGCGCGTATTTTGACTGGAGACTTTGAAATTTTGTTGAATTCTACAATATGTCCAAGATATTCAATTCGTTCTTTAAAGAATGAGCATTTATTTTTGTTGAGATGAAGATCATAATCCATGAGTTTTTGCAAACATGATTTAAGATTTTCAGTGCATTCTTCAATGGTCAATCCATGTACAATAATATCATCGAAATACGATTCCGTTTTTGTAAGACCCTTGAGGAGCTGAGAAAGAATGCGATTAAATTCGGATGGAGCTGTTTTTATTCCAAAACTGAGACGATTCATGCGATAAGTGCCACGATGGGTTGAAATTGTTTGAATCGCACTGCTTTCTTCATTTACTTGTATATGTAGATAAGCTTTATACAGATCAAGCTTACAGAAGTATCTAGAATTTCGAAGGCTATTTAAGACATCGTCTATGCGACGTATTGGGTGATTTGCTTGAACTAGTTTTTCGTTAACCCCACATTTGTAATCGACACATAATCGAACACCTCCATCTGCTTTCGGAATTACAACTAAAGGTGAACCCCAGTCGCTTGTAGGAACTAATGATATAATACCATCTGCTTCTAGGGAATCCAATTCTTTGTCTACAAGCTCCCGGAGAGCATATGGTACACTTCTTTCTCTTGTAAACGAGGGTTTAGCGTCTTTTCTAAGTTGAAGTGTCACTTTCAGTCCTGGAACACATCCAACTTTTGCTTGAAATATTGGTGAAAAATTATTGAATATACTTTCAATTGATTTGTCGTGCTGCATGGTATATACTGGGGCTGAGATTTTCATGTCGGTGTCAATTTGATGAAGTTCAATACCTAGTCCTCGAATCCATTGTCGCCCAAGAAGAGCAGAATGTCCAGCAGATACGATGTGTAGTTCATCTTCAATCACCTTCCCACGGTATTCAACATTAACAGAGACTTTTCCCTTGGATTGAATTACATTGCCAGAATAGGATCTGAAGGCTATGTTTGAATTTTCCATGGGCACATTCAAATTTAAATTATTGAAATCGTTCTCACTTAGTAAAGAAAACTTTGCACCTGAATCGACTTCGAAACGTTGAGGTTTTCCATTTAAGTACACCGTAATAAAATATTTATCAGAATCAGGAAGTATTTCGAATAAATCAACCACTTCAAAATGATTATATAATGTATTTATCTGGTTAACGCCATACTCAAAATCGGAAATTGGTTGGTCGTCAGAAACAACATGCACAGATGTGGAACTTGAACTTGTTATACCCGATCTTTTTCGAGGAGCATTATTTAACAATGTTTTAATACAAACTTTAGCAATGTGTCCAATTTTCTTGCAGGAATGACAGGAAATTTTGTTTTTATCGACACGACAATCTCCAATTTTATGATTGTTTTTGCCACATCGAATACAAAGATTTTCGATACCAAGTGCCTTGTAATCTGGTTGACTGTGGTGGTATCGCAATTTCTGGTGATTTGAACTGTGTGCTCGAGAATTTGATTGAAAACTGGAACGATTATGTCTTGTAGAATTTGAAATTGATCTAATATCACTTGTGTTGAAATTTGAGTGATTCGAACTGGAATGCTGAGATAGTTGTTTACTCTCTATTTTCGAGGCTTCGAGAGCAGTTGCCTTTTTCAATATTTCTTCGAAAGATGTTATGTTTGACTGTAAAACTTGTTCTCTTAACCAATCATCACGCAACCCACGAATAAACTGAGCTCTGAGAAAAATGTCTGCGATAGAGACCGACTTGCTACATTCACATGTAGTTGAAAACTCACAATCTGCAAGATCGCGTTGAAGTGCTGCAACATATTCGGCAATTGTCTGACTTTCTTTTTGGTAAACGTTCAGAAAATAATGTTGAGAAACAATGACACTCTTCTTTGGTATTAGCATTTGTTTCAAAACCTGCACTAAATCTTTGTAATTTAAAAGTTTTACTGGCTTGTCGGGACCAAGAAATGCTGCCAAACTGTTATAATGTGTGGAACCTATTGAAACACAGAGCAGCTGAGCAATTTTTGATTCATCATTGACTCCTTTCATGTTATAATAGTTTTCAAAACGTTCAAGATAACAGGAAAATTTTTCTTTGCGGGAATCAAAATTTTCAAAGGGTGCTATATTTGAAAAATTCACAGGAATACTTGCTGTGGGCTGTTGTTCCGGACGTAATTGATTCTTAATCTCGTTGATGAGACTTTGCTGTTGCTCACGCAGTACAGCCATAAGTTGTTTGAATTGTTCGGCGTCCATTTGAAAGTATAATTGAAATCTTCTTATAGTTTCTTGAGAATTGGATGAATATATTTTTTTTTTCACTCGTCGCCAATTATTATGATTCTGAGAAGGTTCTAAATAATGATTGGAACTGAATTAATTCCATCTTTTAGAAAATAGACGTTTATTAATTTCTATATTATTTGACAGTTCTCTATGACATTATATATTATTTTATGATAAAATCAACAAGTCTAATATAAAGGTCACAACAAAATAATAAATAGAAGGTGATGAATTAATTTTCACATATTTTTATTGGAAAAAGGTATGAAAAAAATTATATCTTGAAATTATACTCAGGTGCAAAAAAACGGGCCCCCTATTCTTTTCTCAAAATCGGCTATATTTGTTTATTATTTTGGCTTTTGGTTTACACTTTTTATATTTTACCAACAAAGGACTTCCTCCTGGTATAAAAAGACGAGAATATGTTACTTAAACTAAACTTAATAAACAATGACATAAATAAAGGAAAATACATGTATACTTAGTAAAATTTATGTTAACAACAGCAAACTTTAGAGGTACAGAAAACAAAATTTAACACATAAAATAGACTTTAGTGTTTGGTATTTCCTCCTCTAGCACTAGTTATTGCTTGCATACGGCGTAGCATCCCACTAATGAGCTCACGAACTGCATTCTGAGGAATATTCTCCCATTCTTCTTGAAGAGCTACACGGAGCTCATTTAGTGTGGTTGGTGCTATAGCACGACTTCTAACACGTCTGCCTAACATGCCCCACACATGTTCTATAGGATTTGCGTCCGGAGAATATGCTGGCCAGTTCATTTTTTCAATGCCAACTTCTGTCAAGTATTCACTGACGCATCTCGTTGAATGAGATCTAGCGTTGTTCTGCATCGGGATAAAGTTATCGCCAATAAATGGAGCGAATGGAACCACCTGATATGCCAAAACTTCCTCAATATACCGTTGTGCAGTCAGTGAGCCCCCATTGATTCCACACTAATTCCGTAGAGGCTTCACTTGATACGCATGCCCATACCATTACGGAACCTCCGTTATGACTCAGCCTAGGGCTAAAAGCACATTCTTGGAATCGTTCCCCATTTCGTCTCCATACTCGTTTTCGTCCGTCTGGTGAAAGTAGCGAGAACCTGGACACATCGGTAAAGAGTATATTACTCCATTGCATAAGATTCCAATTGCTATGTTCACGAGCAAAGTGCAATCTCGCTACCCGGTGACGTGGAAGTAACTTAGGCCCAGTTGCTGGCCTAAAAGCTTTTAACCCAACCTCATGTAATCTTCGGCGAACTGTCCATTTACTTAAATTTTTACCACGAACCTCCAGAAGTCGATATCTTGTCTGTACTGAAGTCAAATGACGATTCCTTAGAGAATTTAGTACAATAAATCTGTCATCTTGATCAGTAGTTACCCGTTTTCTACCACTACCAGGCCGTCTTGTGTTTCTTCCAGTATCCCCAAAACGTGGTAACACCCTTTGAATGGTAGAACGACTAACATTGAGTAATCGAGCCACATATCTTTGGCTTCGACCATCTTCCACAAGAGCTACTGCTTTAGCACAATCTTCAGCACTTAAAACCATAATTAAGACTTTAAAATTGTCAACGTTGATATTGACAATATTAACATTAACAAAAAATTGCCTAGCAACCGCCCAACAATTGAAAACACATAAGCTCCTTTCGAATTGCATGAATGAAATATGGAACTTTTGAATTTGAATTTTCCAAAATGTTCTTTTTTTATGTAAAATGAGAAAATACACATGTATTCCAACTTTTTGTATTAAGAAGGAAGTCCTTTGTTGATAAAGAATACAAAATATACTTTAAGAACCAAAATAATAGCCAAATTAAGCCGATTTTGAAAAAATAATAGGTGGCCCGTTTTTTCTGCATCTTTTATACATTTTCACTATATACATTTTGTTCGTTGAATATTAATCTTTATATTACATGAGTATCAAGTTTTATTTTGAAAAAATAAAGAAGATTCCTACCCGAATCTATAAAAATTGCTATTTTCGCTTATAATACAAAAAATCACTGAATCCAAAAATGTATGTAAATTAATTAATTTTGTAATTATATATTCTTGATCTTAGAAGTTTCCCCAACATTTCTACGCAAACCAAATTAAAATTACTCTAGCTTTATCAAAGTTACAATATTTAATATACATATTTTCTTGTAAATTCAAGATTCCTAAAATTTACAAAATAATGAAAAGTGCCGTATTTCGTAATTAGCAAAAATTAATTATCCGTAAATTTTATCTATGGAACAGACCTCCTAAATAACTGTTTCCATCCTTCGAAAAATTGTTTCAATGCCACCTTATTATAAAATATATTTTTTATTGAGATACTTTGTTTTTGATTAGAATATAATATTTATATTATATATGAGTAATTTGCTAAAAATGATTATGTGCTATGACAAAAAAAATGCCTCCTTAAAGCCAACACTTTCATCTTCAAAACGCCGTATTACAATAATTATTTATATCTACATTATAACTGTACAATAGTTTATAATGTACTCCGCCGCGCTTCAGAAAATAGAGTCGCGCGGATGCAGAACACATACTTAGTTTACCGAATTTTTTCCGGACAAACCATTGCTCGGACGAAAGAAACACAGGAAACCTTTTTTTTGCAAAACACTCCTACACGATGGCATTTTTTATTTTCCTTTACCTTCCTCCCAGCGCGAAATATTGAAAAATTTTGAAAAAAAATAGTTTTTTGATTTTTTTTTCTAATTTGGGAAATCGATAGACTGGTAAACATTTTTTTATATTAATCTACATACTTTAAGGTAGTTTTGAAAAAAAAAATCAGCCGTATTGCTAATTACTTGTAGTTGTTCCCCCTATCGTCTGGCCTAAAAATCAGATATGCGATCAAAGTCTTCTTCAGCCAAATCATGGACAAGGTACCTATTTTATAAAAATGACATTGGAAGATACAGCGCTTTATCTCGAACACCTGGTATTTCCCTTAAAGAATAACCGATGAACTTTTTAAATTCATTTATTATATTTACGAATAAACATTTCTGGATTTTTTCTATTTAAAAAATTCATCTCAATACTGTCAGTTACACGTTTCTTGTTTTATATAAGTTGGGGAGTAGCTTATTTTCCAAGATAAAGTCATATAACCCGGTACACGACCACGTTTCTACGCAAACTTGACCTTTACAAATACATTGGATAACAACGCAATATATCGATAGCATTTATAGGATTTGTTTGGGTGTTCGAATGGTCAAAGACCCAATAACATTGTTTGACATTAGATGAACTTCAAATATTGATGGACCATTTTTACTTATTAACATTTGATGCATGTCAGAAGCGTACATTTTTAAAAGGCTTCAAGACGTTGATTTGAAAAAAACTATTAGCGATTTTTTTATTGGACTTTTGGTTACCACACTGTAAAGAGTATGACTTAAAACACCTGAAAATAAATTTTTAGCAATGTAACTTAGCCGGTGTCTAAGATGTACGTCGTCAAAAATTGAATTTATTTATTTTTAAACTCCCCTAAATATGTACCATACTGACAACCCCAATATTCATGAAATCAAGTGGCGGTTAGTACATAAAGGGCTGTAGAGCTTCCAAAAAATCTGTCTTTTTATCAAATATTTTGTAAGGTATTCACATTGTCATGATTATAAGAAAACTGCGAGTGCAAGCGTAAGCGTGAGTAATTCCACTAGTGGAATAACGAAGCAATTTCGCACGATCGTTGATATTTTATATAGCTGGACCATATGAACGTGCTCTTCGAGCTTTTTCAAACTTCTTAACGGTCTTAAACTTTTCTGGTTTGCTTACTACTCGACCACCGAGGAATATGCAAATTGTTTATCTATAACGTCAGATGTATTACATAAATTTTGCTTAAAAGGAACTAAAGTTCCTACCGTGTGTCCCGCGACACGTTCTACCTATTCTTTTTTTTATATTTGAACCAAAAATGTGTCATATTTGATTACTTATAAATGTCAAGATTGCGATATGAATAAAACAGATAGAGACTGGACATTTTTTTTCGAAAAAAGGAATAATTTTGGGACACCCAGTAAAATGAAATAGTTTTTTTTTCAAAAACCATTAAATATTCCTGTAAAATCAAAAAGTACAAAAAAAACTGTAAAGTAGGTCACAGCTTCTTTGCTTTCCAATTAAGTCTTCTTATTGGCGTGTCGAGTTTCCTTGATATTAAGCTTTCCAATTATTTTTACTCCATTTGATATAATCTCACCAAGGATCCCCAATTTTTGATACTGTTAAAGGTCGATCCCAAAGAAAGCGGAATTATTCAATCAATGATTGAATTTTAAATACAGTGGCATACATAAGTAATAAGAAAATGAAATTTTGTGTCTCTGACAATGGCTATGCTTCGTTTTAATTAAACCCTCTGTCTATCGTTGAAGAATAATGTTTCTAAAAAATCTAATATTTGATGGTTATCTCATCATAGCATTTGATTCTTAGCAAATATATTATTAGAACCGATTTAAATATAAAAAGTTTATAACAACAACTTATACAACTTAATTAATATGGAGCTATTCAATAGAAACATTAAGAAGTTATAGAAAAGCTTTGAACAATCATTGAATTGCGTAAAGCTTTATATATGTATACATCCAAAATACCGTTAGATAATGTTTTCAAAGCAAAACGTGTTTTCCAAACTAACTTTCAAAAGAAAGTCTGAATTAGGCAAGGTATTTGGGATATTAATAGAAATTAAGATTCTATAGCTTGGCTGTTTCTCTGTCAAATTATTTATAATAATTGTTCGAAATGTCCATCATTTTGTTCTATGCATTTACGAGCTCTTTTTAAGATGTTTTGTGTTGCTCGTTTTATCATTAATGGATTTGCCCTGATTTCCTCGCAAGCATCATCAATTCTTTGAATAAGATCTTCTAAGGTTTATCTCAGTAGATTATATTTTAGCTTTCAGATATCCCCAAATATGATAGTCCACTGGGTTAAAATCTGGCGCATGCAAGGCCAATTATTGGGCCCACCCCTCCCTATCCACATGTTTCTAAAATTTCTAAAAACTATTGGTTAATAAAAATCTTGATAAATAGTACATTGTTTACCGGGTAGGAAAAGCTTAACATTCCT
>CAJUYI010005093.1:0-16540 GCA_910591695.1 Galerucella pusilla
ACTACGTTTTCGGAACACACCCTTTAGTAACTAATCTGGTAACTTTTGGTGGTGTGAGTAAGGCTTTTCAAATTACTCCTGGTTTTTAAATGAACTATAATCAGTAGGGAAAGAAAGTTAAGTCATTATCAAATTTATAGTCAGAGAAAAGGAAAATCTCTATGATAAGAGAGATAAAAAAAATATTCGAGACACCAACACACATCACAAAAAAAATTAACAAATAGGAAAGATATTTTAATATGATTATGTTGTGGTTGATTCGGATTCATTGAATTCTACTCTGCCCAATACAGTAGCAATGCCATACTATAATAAAATTGTGAAAGTCGTGATCACGTCACGCTTTAAAATCACGGTAGCAATTAACATTGCGATTTAAAAATCACGATATCGCTCACCACTATCCCTTCCCCGTCAAAGTCAACGTCAAACGCCAAAAATGGCCGACATCAGGCTGTCATTGCGGGAAAATTTAAAAATATATAAATAGTCGCCTATACACATGGAAAAAATTAAACAAAATGATGATCCAGCTAATCGTTTTAATAGATAAGAGTCAGTCTTAATAATATTATTTATAAGTAAAATTAATAAATTACAAAATAAATCGAATTATCCAATGCTAGTCTTTGAAATAAAACGTTTTGGCTGCAACGATTCTTCTGCCTCCTCTTCGTTCAGTTATTTTGGGAGAAACAATATTTTCCGCAAATGAAACTACTTTTCTTGTCTAAAAATAATTAAATAGGGAACGTTTCTACTTTATATCTGACTACTTTTACTACTCACCTGATTTGTACTTTTACTGCCCGAAATGTTTTCTTTATCGTCACAAGTACTCTTAGAAATACTTTCTTGTTTTTCTATCAACTTACATTCTCCACGTTTAGTAGATACGTTACTTATTCGTTCAACATCTACAGAGTCTAATGATTCATCAAGAACTGCTATTGTAAATCTTTCCATTTGTAAGTTGGAATTATCCTGGAAATATTAAATTATTAACAAATCTATCAAGTTTTAATGTTTACCTTAAGAGGAATTTCATGTTCTTCTTGAATATCAGATAAACGTTCCAGTGATAGAGTTCTATTGGATCGATACTGTTCTGACATTACATTAAAAGAATCCATATCTTGTACTTTCTCCTCAACATCCTGTTTTGTATCTTTAAAAACGGTTTTTCCAGTTAACAATTGTGATTTTTCTGGTTGGGTTTCTTTAATGTTCTCTTGAGCTGTTTCTCTCTGTAGCAGCTCAAGTTCATGTTGATATTTCATAGCTTCTAACCGCCATTTTCGTTTTTCTTCATTTGAATCTCTCAAAGCAGTCGAAAGCATAAACCTGTCCAAAGATTTTGTACTAATGTCATCTTTTAAAGATTGTATTTCTTTGCTAAAAATTTCAAAATTAAAAACGCACAATATTTGGTATATTGAACAATTTACTTTTTTTCATTTAGTGTAAGGCTGTAATACTCAATTTCTTCGAAATTCCTCTTTGATAACACAACTGGTTTTTCTAATAATTCCTTTTTATATTTTTCAATTAATTTTTCCAAATCTTCAATTCTGGATCTACAATATTAAAGGAAGACTGGTAAACATAAAAACCTATAAATCTACTTCCAGTGGTGGAGATTGTCGTCCATGAGCAACTAAGTGAATACTTAGAGCACAACAAATTATTTCATTTATTGTTAGTGTGTTCGTAGATTTGAAGCGTGCATTTGAAACTATAGATCGCAAAAAACTAATTGATGTGTGTAGAGTATATGGAGTAAATGGTACAGTCCTCAGTTGGTTACAAAACTATTTGACAGACAGGTATCAGACAACCAAAATTATGAACAAGTTGGCAGAGATGGTTGAAATCAAATGCGGAGTTCCGCAGGGGAGTGTACTGGGCCCTTTACTCTTTATATATATATATATATATATATATATAGGCTATTCATTCCTGTCGGAATGGTGGCCGCTGATTTCAGCTCATCAGATTCATTTTTTTGCGGTGAATCACTCCGCTGTTTTCTCCTTATTTATTTTCATTTATAAATTACTATGAGTTTTTGCTTCTTCTGTTATCTTCTTCCATTTTTTCCTGTCCTTTATATCTATTTTCCATTTGTTTATATTCATTTTTCGTATATCTCCTCTAATTTGATCTTCCCATCTTGCCTTCGGTCTTCCTTTTAGTCTGCTTAGTTGTGGTGTCCAGTTTGTTATTCTTCTTATTATTGTTGATGTCTCCCTCCTAGTTACATGTCCATACCATTTTAACCTTTGAGCTTTTATGAACCTCACGATATCTTCTCCTTTCATCTTCTCTCTAATTTCATGATTCATTATTTTTCTGAATTCCCCCTCTTCTGTTTTCACTGGGCCAAAAATTTTCCTTAATATTTTTCTCTCAGCTATCCTTAAGTTTTCTTCGTTTTTACTTGTCAAACACATAGTCTCTGTGGCATATGTCATTGTTGGTCTTATAGCAGCTTTGTACAATTTCAATTTGGTGTTTTTACTTAAATGTCTGTCATTCATCAATTTATTGTACTTCCAGTACGCCTTATTTCCCGCTTTTATTCTTTCTGCTATCTCTACTTTTCTATCATTTTTCTCGTTTATCATCACACCTAAATATTTAAAATTTTCTACTTTTCTAAATTTGTAATTCTGTATTCTTTACTCTTTATACTGTACATAAACGACATTAGTAAGTACTTAACACATTGTTTTGTTAATCTTTATGCAGATGATACAGTTTTGTCAGTATCAGGAACCAACTTTGAGATAATTTCAGAAACAATAAATGAAGAATTAAATATTTTGAAAAACTGGCTTTGCTTCAAAAAGTTGAAAATAAACCCTAGTAAAACAAAGTGTATGGTTCTTGGTACAAGATACAACTGTAAAAAATTCAGTGACTCAAACATTGTAATACAAATTAATTCTGAAACTATTGAGCAGGTTACTGAAATAAAATATTTAGGGGTACAGTTGGATCCGCAATTAAATCTATGTCAATTACATGTGCTAAAAATTGGGGAAAAAGATAGGGTATTTTGGCAGGATATCGACAAATAGTGTATTATTCTATTATCTATCCCCAATTCACCTATTGTATGTCATTATTAATTTATTGCAATAAAGAGGATATAAATTGTATACAAATTTTGCAGAACAAAGTGATGCGAATTATATTGAAATGCAATAATACAATTATACACCAAAATAAACGATATGTTACAAAACTTGAAATTTTTAAATATTCATCAACTGGTTCAAGAAGCAAATTTAATTTTAGTTTTTAAAATAACTAAAAATTTAATGCCAAGGTATTTGCTTGAATTTTTAACAAAAAGGGAGGACATTTATTACAATTTAAGATCAGGAAATGATTATTATATTGATAGGTATAATACACAAATACAACAATCACTATTTGTCGAAGGGGTGAGGCAATATAATGATCTCCCTCTTACTGTAAAAACTGCTCCCAATGTACGAATCTTTAAAAATAGATTAAGAAAAATGTATTTACAAACATAATTTTTATATCAGGTATTTTCTAAATTATACACTTATAAAAACTGTGTACTGAAATGAATATTGTAAACTAGCTTTGGGCTAAATAAAGTATTTATTTATAAACTGAACAAAAACTACATCAATACTTCACCTTAAAGCAACAGTAACTTCATGTTCATCATTTTCTTTTTCTTCAATATCAGATTTCCATTTTTCTAAGAGTCTCATATTTTCCAATTTTAATTGGTGATTTGAATTTTGTAGGTGTGCTTTTTCTTGGGTCATAGCTACATAAGTTGCTCTCATTTTATTCATTTTATCTTGCAAATATACTCTCCTTAAATGAAAAAAAACATTCTAAATTGCTATGCCTACATAAGTTCGATTATGTAGATACCTATCATCAACTTCAGCAAATAATGAATTCCCTCTACTCTCCTTATTGAGTGGCTGGTTTTTAAGACTATCCAATTCAGACTTAAGACAAAATATTTCATCATTTAAAAACTGAATATTAGTATTTGCTTCATGTAGATCTGTTCTAGTACAGTTGTAACTCTCTTTTAAATTTTCTATCTCGCTTTTATAATCCTAAGAATTAAACACTGTTATCTACCAACTAAAATTCTTATTTGAGAATATTCTCACCTCTACTTGTCTTGTCAGATTTTCATTCTTGCTTCGCAATTCTTTAATAGAGTCTTTTAATTGCTGATTTTCATAAAATTCTGGAGGTTCCGAAAGGATATCTTGTATTAGTGAACTTGTATCTCCAAAGTTGGTAACATTATTGTCATAACATCCCTTGTATACGTCAAGTTCACTTTTTAACTGTTCATTCTTGTCTTCCATTTTCATAATCACATTTTCAAACGCTTGTTTCTCATCATTATATTTATCTCTCATATTATTTATGTTCTATAGAAAAGGATATAGTGATCATTTTAAAAAATACTACTTAATTTTACTCACATGTTCCAATTGCTTAATAATGTCTTGATACTTCTGTTTTTGTTTGATCTGCTCAGATTGTAGCATATCGATCTCATTTTGGTATTCTGCCTGAACAGACGTTAATACCTTTACATTCCTCTGGCATTCATACAATTGTTGATTTACATTGTCTAATTCTAGCTTTGTGCTACTTAGTTCTTGTTTTAAAGATACATTTTCAGATTTTAAACTCTCACAATCATCAGTAAGCTGTTCCATAGCTTAAAGAAACTATTTTCTTCGAAAACAAGCGTAAATAATAACCTTAAAAGCGAAAATAGTTGTTTAAAATTTCAAACGTAACGTTTTTCACTTCATTGAAACTAATGACATTTTCTACTTCTTTTTTATAAAAGAACTGTTTCAACGTAATTTCTTACAAGCTACTAGTCACATTGATAATTTGCCTAGATGTTAGTCAACTCACATTACAAACATTTAAAATCTCAAACTTCATCCTAGATATATTTATATGGATGACATTATTTTTAATAAATGTGTCAATTTGAATGAAAATGTTTAAAATTTTAGCAAAACTATTAGAAATAAATCGATTAATATTTTTAAGCAAAACGCAGTTATGGAGAAAAGCACATACAAAATCAGTACCCATCCTTTTAGATTCTTCCTTAGGAGAAATTAATACAGCAGAAATATCCTTACAGGATATGAAAAACCGAGATATTTTCGAAAGGTCGGCATTTCACACAAACTAATTCACTTTCAAAACTTTCTTTTAGGCTTAATATTATTTTAGATATATGTCGCTTCCCATTCCAGAAACTAAAGTTCAAGCTTCCTATATATGGATAGATGGAACAGGAGAAAATATTCGTTGTCAATCTAAAACATTGGATAACAATCCCAGTTATCATAAAGAAATTTCGAATTGTACCTTCGATGGAAGCCAAACACGACAAGCTAATATAAATAATCCTGATTGTTACATTGTTCCTGTAGTCATGTACAAAGATCCTATAAGAAAAGGTATGGGTAATTTTTGTCAATAATCAACTATACAAGGTCATACAGCCATCCATAAAATTTTAGGTACAAGTAAGTTAGTTTTGTGTGAAGCATTTGATGCTGATGAAAAACCATGTAGAACCAACCACAGACAAAAGTGCGTTGAAGTTTTAAACAGAGCATGTGAACACGAAATAGAAGTCAGTTTTGAACAGGAATATTTATTGACTGATGGAGGAGGAGTACCTTTAGCTTCACAACTTATTGAAGATGATTTACCAACAGGTACAAGTCTAATCATTTCATTGTCATATTTTACATTTAATTTTGTTATTTTAGAGTTTCATTATGCTGGTACAGGAGCTGGAAGAATATTGGGAAGAGAAATAGCTGAATGTTTTTATAGAAGTTGCCTTTATGCTGGAATCGATATTTCAAGTGACAGAGCTGATAAAGTATTGGGACAATGGGAGTTTAAAATTGGCCCATCTCCTACAATTAAAGCTGCCGATGATCTATGGACTGCTCGATATTTGCTTTCGAGGATATCCGAAGACTTCGGGATTGGTATATCGTTAGAGCCAAAGTTTTCGCAGCAACATCCTGGATCAGGTATAAAGAAAATAATCATTTAAACAAAAAATCATCAACTTTCTACTATTCCAGCATTAATAGCGACGTTTTCTACAAGGAGCATGAGAAATGACAACGGAATAAAATTTATCAATGAAGCATTCAAGAGGTTGGAAAAAAAGCACTTCGATCATATGAAAGTGTACGATGCGAATGTAGGAGCGGACAATAAAAGAAGGCTAACAGGTTGATACAATCTTTACTGATAATATTTTGGTCTCAATTTGAATATTTTTTTCAGGAAAGTTTAAAACGTCATCGGCTGATAAATTTACTTGCGGTGTTGCCGACAGAACTTTATCGGTTCGAATGACAAAGCTGGTTAATTTAAGAAAAAAGGGGTATTTGGAAGATCGAAGACCTGCTGCAAACGCAGATCCCTACCAAGTTATATCTGCCTTAGTAACTACCTGTCTTTTGGAACTATGAGTTGTAATAGTTTTTTTTTATAAGAAGCTGGATTTGTATATTAAAATCTGAGAAAATATATTTTTTTAAGAATGTAGTGTAAGTTCTACTGATTTAAAAAAATTAATTTCTTACCCCATGACTAGGGGTGGGCAAAATAATCAATTAATGGGGTGATCGATATATATTTTTAAAAATAATCAATAATCGAAAATAATCCAATAATCGGAAATACTCGATTAATCAAATCTAATCAATTAATCAAAGATTGATTCTTTTTCATAATTCTTGGTAACGGCAGCTGGAAGTGGTGAAAATAAAGTATATAACATTGTAGTTTGATTCACAGTAAAAACAAACTAAAACTGTATGTTGTGGTATAATATATATTTCAATTTTAGATTATTCTCGATTAATCGAAAATAATCGATTTTTTTATATAATCGATAATAGATTATAATTTTTGATAATCGCCCAGCTCTACCTATGACAACCTGCATACAATGGCAGGTAAGTAAAACCAAATAAATTCTTGATACTTATATTTTATTCTACTTTATACATAAATATTAACAAAATGGAATTTAAAAAATATTCAGAGAAATACAATCTGTATAATTCCACCACAAAATGGTCTGGTAAAAAGGCAAAAAAGGGAATATGTTACAAGAAATAAAAATACGTATAATACTTGTTTTAAATAAAGAACTTGATGTTGGGGCATACTACAACGTGATTTTTGATTGGGGTATATAATTTAGTCCATGATGGAATGGTTAATCGGTGATACTGTTACCCTAGAATAAAAAAATATTTATAATTTAGCCAATATACGGTTTCAAAAAACTTTTTTTATTTAAAACAGGATTATACTATTTACCAAAATATAATTCTGGCTGCACAAAACAAAATACATGCTAATAATACTAATACGTTGATTTAACTTCATTTTATCAAATTACCTTAAACAATGTGTATCCTAATCCTAAACAATACTTATTAAGACACTATTCCTGGAGGTGAATATAAAATTAACGTTTTAATGAATTCATCCTTCTATCAATACAACCTAGAGACTGCATATTTTAACTGAACTTTACCATCCAATATCATGCCAAAACACATCAACTCTATCATTATTTGAATAAATAATGACCTAAATATAAATATATAGAATTTTATTACTTACCCACTTGTCAGCCATTATGAGTATAATGTTTTGTTCTAGTTTTGGACCAATAAGGGGATTCATTTGAGCCACATAACAACACAGCCAGCTAAAAAACACATACATTATAGTCATATATTATATTGTTACTAAAAGCAACAAAATATGTATTCTGGAAGAATTGTTTATGAATTATTGGGATTTGATGTTAATTATACTTACAATAACCAGCAGCACACACCCGTTAACATCAAAATCACTTGTATGATCCTAAAACAGAAACACAATATTATTTATTCTTACAGAATAAAACCATTACATACCCTCTATTAGGTCCTTTGGGTACAAATATTGGTAAAACTATTCCTACACCACCCCATAACACGGTGAAAATAACAAAAGGTATAAGAGATGCACCCATTTTTTATAAAAGATATGTGCGAACTAAATTCACGTGAAAATTTTCAACCCCTTTTTGACGTAGGTAGACGTTTAGATGTCAAAATCATATGACTTCAAAATACCAGTTTACCAACATTATTTTCCCCACCCTTAGGAAGTTTTTAACGAGTATATTCATTGACGTATTAGAGCTACGGAGTAGTTCTAGCTTCCGTAATTTAAAGTCAAAAAGATAATCTAAAAAGAAGAGCTATTTAACCTCTATTAAATTTATAACCTAAAATAACCTAATTTTTTTAAAATGACCAGCAATGTAAAACATTGTTTATCCAAAATATTCCAACCTATGACCATTATTCCTAAGAATTCAAATTTAACAAGACAGCAAGTTACATCTAAAAGTCAGAGAGTAAAGTGTTTAGTACTCGAGTATTAAATTTCATATTAAGAAGTATTTTTTGTAGTTAATGCTAGAACTAGGCATTATTCAACAATCTATTCCTGGATGTTTTCATCTCCTCCCTCTAGGATTGAAGTCGTTGGAAAAATTAACCAAAATTATTGATGATGAACTATTTAAAATTGGAGGTCAAAAATTATTGTTTCCCACACTTACAAGCAGTCAACTGTGGAAAAAGAGTGGTATATTATCATTAATATTAAACTATTATGGTTAAATTTAAAAATACTGACTTTTTAAGGTAGACTGAAAGATGTAGGACCTGAACTTTTTCAATTGGAAGATCGTCATAAGCATAGTTACATTTTAAATCCTGTAGGTAAAATTTTTAGAAGTATATTTCAATTATCAATTTATTTATAAATTTATAGACACATGAAGAAGTTGCTGGCGACTTATTATCTATGCTAGCACCAATTTCTTACAAGAATTTTCCTCTTAGATTGTACCAGATTTCCAGCAAATTTCGAGATGAAATTAAGCCAAGATTTGGTCTTATGAGAGGTAGAGAATTTATTATGAAGGACATGTATAGCTTTGATGTAGATATGGACAATGCTAAAAAAACTTATGAAGAAGTTTGCCAGAGCTATGATAATATTTTTAACACCATTGGAGTTGAATATGTTAAAAGTATGAATAATTGTATTTCATTGTATTGTATTATTTACGTGTTCTTTGTTGTCAGTTTTGGGTAGTTCCGGCACAATGGGTGGTTCGCTTTCTCATGAATATCAGTTCAAAGCTCAAATAGGTGAAGATAACATACTACATTGCAATTCTTGCAATTATTCTGCCAACACCGAATTATGCGGTGATCAAAAATGTCCAAATTGTGGGGAAACTACTATTAGTGTTCAATGTGGAATAGAAGTTGGTCATACTTTTTATTTAGGAGATAAGTATTCAAAAGTATTTAAAGCTACCTATGTCGGCAAAGATTCAAAGCCGCAAATATTACACATGGGAAGTTATGGAATAGGAGTAAGCAGACTTTTAGCAGCTTCTATTGAAGTTTCATCATCAGAAAATGAAATAAGGTGGCCCAGTGTTTTAGCGCCTTACAACGTTGTTATATTACCTCCCAAAGTAAGTTACAAAATTTGTTTTAAAGTATCACATAAATGTAAATTCTATTTTTAGTTAGGCAGCCACGAAGAAGTTAAAACAAAAGGTAAAGCAACACATCTATATGCAACACTTGAAAGTATGATACCAACTTTAAAAGATAATATTCTTTTGGATGACAGGTCGTCTCTAACAATAGGTAGACGACATTTAGATGCTAAACGAGTGGGTTATCGATTTATCATAGTTATCAACAAGAAAACTGCAGAAGAAATTCCTTTATACGAATTAAATGATATTGAAAACAATTCCCAGATGTATCTAACAGAAGAAGCATTAATTGATTATATTAGAAAAAATATGCTTTAATTAAGCTTTAAATATGTAGAAATAAAATAGGTTTTGTTTGTATTTGTTTTATTGTTCTGTAGTTAGTTGCATAATTTTATTTATTTATCTTCAGCAGATTTTGGTAAGCTAATCAGAGTAGGTACACCAACACTATTACTTGCGGATAATTTGAAATCTTGTATATAATCGAGCCACATTTTTAACTGAGTTTTTCTTGCTTTGGCGGCTACTGGAGACTCATTATATTTACAAGTTATTTTTGGCAGGAATTCGGATAACATGGTGTAACTAAAAATAATTAAGTATAAGGTTTGTTCCCGTAACAAGTTCCTAACTGTTATGTCTGTGCAGTATCAAAAAAGCGTTCCAGTAGAGCCTGAACTCTGATACTGAGCAGACTCAATATGTCCATAACAGTTAGGAACTTGCTACGGGAACAAACCTATAGTGTAATTGTCAAGTGTTACTAGTCAAGCTCAAGAGAAGACTTACTCATATGGTGTCTGAGGAGGCATAGCAAAATCGGGTACTGGTTTCATAACAGAAGACCGTTTCTTAGTAGTCAACAGTTCTTCATTTAAAATAGGATCTAAAAATTTCCTGGGAACGCCTAAAATACCAACACCAACTTCTAGGTCTTCTAATTGTTCTTCTGGAGCAGTGTAAGCTATTCTTAAATAGTCGAGCCTTTCGCTACGGCTGTATAAAATAAATTTTAGTTCAATTAGAATTGAAACTTTTGGATGGTTAAATTGACTTCTACTTGTTTTGTTTGATCGTTTCTTTTTTTCTTCCATAGCAATGGAATATTTTCAAGTAAGAAATTCGTTACCTCAGCTAAGATTTTTATAACTAACAAAGAGCCATAACCATAGAGTAATAAATAAGAGAGGCTTGAGGCTTTAAATCATATATAGAAAGAAATGGAACAAAGTTTGTGCGCAGCCAGCTGCGCATGGCGCTTTACAGCAACTAACTGAACTAACAAACAACTCCACACAAAACTTCATTTTTAGTATTATTTTAATTTGAGGTTAGTCGTTTTCATTTTTGAATTTATTTTTATTTAATCTACTCATTGCTCCATCTGCATATAAATTAATTATCTTTATCATTGGCAAACTATTTCAAAGTTGGTAAAAATATTGACATGAAAAAGGTAAAAAAAACTATCACAGTCCTTTACTATTTACATTTATAAGATTGTGCAGTATATTGAATAACATAGTAGTGTAGATTTTGAAAACATTAACGGATATGTATTAATATAGAATGGATATTAGCTCCGATCTTCATCACTTAATTATAATGTAGTTCAAAAATCCGACAACCCTGTGATATTTTGCTAATTTGAAAACGTCCAACTTTCGTTGACATCAGAAAGTGTTCAACAAAAGAGATACAGAATAACGTTTCAACGAAACCTTTGCTGAACGAAATATTAAAGAATAGACGCGTAAATCTTACTCTTCTACATCTGTAACTCCAATACATAACATTCTGTAATCGTGAACGTCCAAAACTATTTCTTGTGCCAATTGGGATCGGTGAAGAAGTTTCTTTTCCTTTCTGTAAGCTTTTCCCCGTAAAATTCTAGTTTCTTCGGGGTTTGCCAAAAATTGGTTCATTTTTAATATATCGTGCTCCATCGGACTAAAAATTGTCGTTCGCAATAATCTATTAAACTCCTTTTCTGTTGAATGAATGAAATTGAATGCAACTTAGTACTTTTGTGGAAATGAATTTGTATTTACCTATGATGGTTAAGTTTTTCTTCTTTAGAGCAATCCAAACCACTCTTATTGCCATTTTAACAAATATTTCAAAACGTTTTCGATCCTTATCGGATAAAGACACGTTATTTTCGTTGTACATGTGATGATATTGTTTTGCATCACCAACTCCAGTTAGTATAGCTGCATAGTCACGTGCTAACATGCAACGAAGATCTGCCAAATCGTCTCTGATGATATTTTCTAGCACTGTGACAATAGGATGTCGCAATTTTCGACTTGCCTCATATCTTCGCAGAAGCATGCAGTTCCAAACCTAAAAAGATATAGTGAGGATTCAAATTGTACCTTCTTTAACACAAGATTTATTATATCCAGTTTTACCTGAATGTAGTACTGAAAATATATTATGCTAGATCGAAGAAACTTGTCAACAGTCTTTGTATGGAAAAAACCAATAAATTCAGGTGTCAAATATTTAGCATCACACGAAAATAGAGCTACGTCTTTGCAGTCTTGCAATATTACAACATTTGTATCGTTGATTTTTACTTTTCTTTCATACTTCTTTCGAAATCTAGTCTTCAAGCCAAAGATTATTTATTAATATATTAAATATAAAATGTAAAATAACCTATACTTGTGATGAAGATCCGAAAGTATCTTTAAATGTTGTATCAGGTTTTACTGGAACAGCAGCTACATCAGAAGTACCAAAACTTTCAGACACGGGTCTCTGTTGTCCTACAGAATCATAACTAAAATAAAACTATAGTGCATTTACGCAACAGTAATTTCCACCATTAAATACTTACTTTGTAAACATTATAGTTTTGTTAAACCCATCCCATGTCCAAAACCCTGGTTTAAGAGAACCTCGTACATCCCCCATAAGTTTTTTTTTAAATAAAAACAATATGTATACTTAAATTGTGTATTGTCTTTTTGACAGTTGTATTACTCAATAGTTATTTTAGTGACTGTAGTATTCATAATATACATTTTTACTACATGTGATAAGAATATTACTGTGAGGCTCCAAATTTTTTCTGAATTTGTAACAGCTAGAAAAATGTAAACAATGAAAATTGTCTAAATTTAAAAACAACTTACCTTTGTGAGCTAATAACTGGGAAAGAGTGGTATATAATGACACAAAAAGTATGTGAAATTCATTAATTGTTGTGTCCCATATCAATGAAGGTAATATTAAAAATATCCCACTGCTAGAAAGGCATACTGCTTTGAAAACAGTTATTAAGGATACATGATCTGTTTTTTTTAAATAAGAGTAAATTACAGTTAAACTGTATGTTACAGTAACGAAACCAATAAATCCTTGAATTGTGTTAAGGCTCATTTCATAAAATTTTAAATCATCAAGGTATATATCAGCCTCGTTGAAGGTTGATATGTTGTGTATTTCCCTAGGGGGTCTGACAATTGGAAATTCTTTAGTTACTATCCAAGTTATGTACGTTTCTAATACTATCAAACCGATAGAGAGCTTCCAAAAATTCTAAAACAACACTGTTTAATTGATTATTTTTGTATGTTTAAAACACTCACTTTAAATTCAGAATTAAGTAGAATATGCCTATAAGCCATCATTCGAAGTAAAATTAAATCAATGATAACTATTACGGCATCATATTCCACGTATTTATCAGCTACATTATTGCAATTACCCTATAAAAAATATATATGATACAAAATGGAGCATACAGAAAATAATGATTCTTACACATTCTGTTAACTTTAATACTGTCGGACTGTATTCTTTATAAAGATTTTTCACTGGACTGCCACAGTTTATGCAGTGATATTTATTATCCATTTTTTTAATCTTTGAAAACCTTAAAAGTGATTTCTTAGGTTATGTTTATATACACAAATGTCACAAATTCTTTTTTTTCTCGAAATGACCTTGTACAATTCATCACTCTATGCAACTATTAGCGACTTACTCAGCCAGCGACTATTTAATGGAAGGGTTACAATTATTGGTTATAAATGTTCTTATCCACCTCATTCAACATGACCATTGTATTTAAATCAACGTTTCCTCACATTTGTTATTTGTTTGGAAACGAGTGGGGGATTAGATCCACTACCAGCTAGCCACCTCTTGACCAGGTTAAGTGAAGTTCAGTTACAATAGTAATAGTGACTTAAAAGGTTTTGTGAGTCAATAACAATAACTGGGGAAGAGTAATATAATATAGATAAATTTGAATGGTCTCAACTTTATATAATCAGTAACTCGCTAAAAATCGAATATTGTAGGCGTGTTTGCTAATCATTAATCATAGAACAGAAGAAGAAAACAACAATATAACCTAGGTTTTCGGTGTTTCTGATTGGTCGGGGTTTAGCTTTGATGATAAATTAAAAATTATTTATTAATTTAACTTTGAAAAAAATATCATGAAAACATTTTGATAATCAAATAAAAATAATCACCAATGGCTAATAATGAGGCTGGTTCCTCAAGCCTACGAACCACCCATACAAAACAATCCAACTTGGAATGTAAGAATCTCTATGATTATTTGAAATCTCGATCGCCAAACGTATTAGAGAGACTATATAATCATCCTACAATATGTCTAGCAGTTTACAGAGAATTACCTGATTTAGCAAGGCAGTATGTAATTAGGTTAGTATTTGTTGAACAACCAGTACCTCAAGCAGTTGTAGCCTCATGGGGATCTCAAATTTTTGCAAAGGAACATAATTATGCAACTAAAGTGTTAGCTGAATTGAATTTATGGCAAGAAGCAGCAATTCCTGGCGGCCTTTTAGGCTGGATTTTGTCTCCAACTTTCAAAAGGAATCTCAAAATAGCTTTACTTGGAGGTGGAAAAGCGTGGAGTATGTCATCAGCTCTAGAAACAGATAGTAAAGCTAGAGATGTGGCATTTTTAGGTATATATATGCAATTAATAATATATTATTGTAGTTTATATTGTTTACTTTTAGATACTTACTCTCAAGAAAGATGGGAATGTGTTTTGCACTATATGGTTGGTTCTCAACAACAAGAAGGTATTTCTGCAGATGCTGTAAGAATATTACTTCATGCAGGTCTTATGAAAAGGGACGAAGAAGATGGTACTCTTGTAATAACCAGACATGGTTTCCAATTTTTGCTCTTAGATAGACAAGCTCAAGTATGGCATTTCCTACTTCAGTATTTAGACACTGTAGAAGAACGTGGATTAGATTTAGTAGAGTGTCTTACATTTTTATTTCAGCTTAGTTTTAGTACTTTAGGAAAAGACTATAGTACGGAAGGTATGAGTCCAGGCTTGTTAGTGTTTTTGCAACATCTCAGAGAATTTGGATTAGTATATCAAAGAAAACGAAAAGCAGGTCGCTTTTATCCTACCAGGTTGGCTCTTAACATAACTAGTAGTCAAAATAAAGTAACCACTGATATAGAAGAGGACACCCCCAAAGGATATATAGTAGTTGAAACAAATTATCGAGTGTATGCCTATACAGATTCTAATCTACAAGTTGCCTTGATTGGTTTGTTCACTGAATTAATGTATAGATTTCCAAATTTAGTAGTTGGTATAATTACAAGGGATTCCGTAAGACAAGCTTTGCGTGGTGGAATCACTGCCGATCAGGTTATAGGGTTTTTAAAGCAACATGCTCATCCCAAAATGCTCGATACAGAAGCTAAACAACCACTACCTCCAACAGTTGTTGATCAGATTAAATTGTGGGAATTGGAAAGAAATCGATTAACATATAGTGAAGGTGTTTTATACAGTCAGTTTCTGTCTCAAGCTGATTTTAATGTGCTTAAAGAATACACCGAAACTAATGGTGTGTTGATTTGGTGTAATAAAGAAAAAAGAACTTTGGTTATTAATAAGTCAGCGCATGATGATGTTAAAAAGTTTTGGAAAAGGTATTCGAAAAGCAATTAGTTGTAAGATTTATTTAAAAATGATTTTAGATTTATATATTTGTAAAAATAGTTAATACATTTTTACTTTTGGAAGCTTCTTTTATTTATACATGCCTCTTCCTTTCTAATAAACTCTTGCTTTGGGGTATTATGATACCCCAATTTATTTCCCATGAGAAATATAAATTATAATAATTTTCGAAAAACCTTGTAAAAAAAATTGAAATTGTTAAGTTACGAATAACAAACTCGTAAACTGTTATAACTTTATTCTAAAGCCATTAAAAAGTACGTCAAAAAATATATATCAGTTATCTGCCAAATTAGCGACAACCTTCCAAATGACATTTTTAAATATCTAACAACTATCAACTATATCTAATATATGTCTAACATAACAGAAATCTATTTTTTTTAATTTTCATTATGCCCATGAAAATTTCCATGTTCGACTCTATCGGAATCCATTATTAGAAAAAATTAAGCCACAAGTGGCGCCAAATTTTGAGGTTAGGTCAAAAATTTCACTAATGTAGCTATGCCATTGCCATACCGACTAAAATCACAGTGTACACCATCTAACAAGAGACGAAAGCTTTGTCGGTTCCTTTGAAGTTGGACAAACGGAAATACGTCGAGACTGACAGATATACTACTTGATACCACAGAGTACACCATCTAACCAAAGATTACAGAATAAAAATATAAGATGTTTCACTCGTTCGAATTTATCGCGTAAAGCACCGATGCCGCTGGTGACTGTCTGGTGACTTGGATGGTACAGTACGTCGCTACGTCCTTACTTGCATTTAATTTGGCATATTATACGGGACGTCGCCCGTCGAGAGCTGTTATTTTAGAACGGTGTTTATTGGTTGTTCGTGTTTTATATTTATGTTGTAT
>CAJUYI010005094.1:0-16538 GCA_910591695.1 Galerucella pusilla
CTATCATATCTTTGAAATGTCATAAAATAAAATATTTTATTTCACATTTTACCAGAGATGTGATCTACTATGAATGGACCTTAATAAAATTTGACAACAAAGTTTTGTAGTCTTAAACTTCAAAATATTATTGATTGTCTAGTTGTCATATTTTTTTCGTTATGTCAGATAGGGACCAAAAATTATTTTATCATTAGTTAATCTTGACAAAGGTAGCTGGAACGCTACCGAAACGTCGAAATAAAAAAAAATAAAAAAAACATTATTGTGATTTGATTCCCAAAAAATAAGAGAAAAAATAAAAAATATATAGGTATGGCAAGAGAAATATTTTAATATCATTTCCACTTTAGTCTAATATTTTTAAATTTTAAAGCCTTAGGTGCTCTGTTAATTTTCAGTCAAATATTATTGATAATAACTAGAAATTTATTTAAAAATATATATCAATTTTAGGAAAAAAGCTTATTCTTCATAAAAATCTAAAATTCTTCTAAAATCTAAAATACCATTATCAGATATCAATTTTTTTAGTATTATACGAGGTTTATAAAAAAATATGAACTTTACTCAAGAGTAAAGTTCCTTTAAATTTGACAATATCGAAAAATGTTATGAATAAAAAGTTGATAAGAATTGAAAACTACGTTGAAATATACGATTTTATCCATTTATATGGTATTATTTTTTGAAATTTATTTCCAGATACAATAATAATGCAAATTTTACTACAGTTACGTGTAATAAAGGATGCTCTGACAAACTAATGAATGATAGCTACAAATGTTTGACAGTAACTGTCAGAACGAGTTAGATTTTTACGTAAATATGGTAGCGTTATTAAGAAAATAGAAACAATATTAAGCAAGCGCAAAACCTATTTTTTCAATGTAAATGGATGCAATTGCATATTTGAATGTAGTTTTCAGTTCTGATCAACTTTTTTTATTAACATTTTTCGATAATGTCAAATTTAAAGGTACTTTACCCTTGAATTAAATTTATATTTTTTGAAAAACCTCTTATAATACTAAAAAAATTGATATCTGATGATTTTATTTCTGGTTTTAGAATATGCAGAACATTTTATAGAGAATCAGTTTTTCTCCTAAAATTGATAATAAAAAAGTTTCCCGTATGGTGCGAACTTACTAGGACACAGAGTGTATATCGAAATAAACAACAATACAAATTTAAAATAACTTTTTCTAACGTCAAACTCAAAATATTATTATCAACGCGTGTAAACAATTGGAATAAAATTTTAATTTAAATATTGATTAGCAAAATAAGGAAATCAAAATTTTAAACGTGCAATCGATGCTATGAATGATAATGTAATGTGTAAACAGACTTATATTTATTTTGGTTCAGTATACCTATTCAACTACATTGAATTTAATTTTGTATAAACAAATAATGTTAAATCCTGATGATGATCTATACGAAACGTTAATTTAAATGTAGGTAATAAGTGTCCTTATAGTTTTGATAGTATTTCATATTTGGGAGTTTAAATAGAACATGTTTTGGAAAAAATGCAAACTTATTTGAAAAAAATTTAAAAAAAATTTTAAAGAATGTACTTACTAATTATTACCAGCATATCTCATAGATATATCACCAGTAAACAACCTGTAAAAATTCACAAAATAAACGAAAGCACTTTAATTAAAAAAAAAACGAAAATACTCACAAAACAATAAAAAAAGAAATTTTACTGGTTACTGTTCGCACCATTTCACCGTTTAAGTTAAATAAATATTCTTAACGAAAAAAAAGAACCGAAAAACCGCGTCCAAGTAAGTTCATATACCTATCGAAAATGTTTGACCTCTTGTGGTACTACTAGGCAAATTTTGTATCAGATATAGATGCATTATACGTTGCAAATCTAGATTTTGGAGAGGAGAAAGCTATGAGGCAGGAAACTGGCATTTTAATGTTAACATGTCTACCGATACAGTTTAAAAACAATTTTTTAACCGCGTGAACAATGAAAAATTACTAAATCTATATTCCGAATAGTAACTCACATGTACCGTAATTTTTAAAGAATACGATTTGAATATCGTATTGTGTTGCGGTACGATCGTATAAATTAGTATGTCAAATAAGTACACAGGTATATCAGTTCTCGTCTTGTCCTAAACCGTACTGACTGGTATTTCTGTTTCATTTTTAATACTTATAGAGTCGTCGTAATTGTGTATCGTTAGTTTATTTTAATTTGTAATGAGTAATGGTAGTTGTAATTATTTTATACACATAGAAAAAAATAAAAAAAATAAACGCCCGAGCAGGGACTTGAACCCTGGACCCTTGGATTAAAAGTCCAATGCTCTACCGACTGAGCTACCCGGGCTTATATTTCATTCAAATTAAATTTATATATGACAGGCATTTACTGGAAAACTAAAATAGGAACAATATTATTAAAATAGGTATTTTTATACAAAATCGCTCATTCCAAACAATGGTGACATCTCTTAAAATATTTTCGTTTTGAGGAATTGAGTCAATTAGGTTTAAAATACATTAAAAAAAATATTGTTGAATGTTAAACCATGCGACACATAATTTTTTGTACTTTTATGGGAAAAATGCTATTCATTTATATGTTAAATAAAAACAGGAATAAATGTACCTATTTTGAAATGCGATTCCTGAAAAACTATATTTTTGAATCGTGTCATTATTGATTCGAATTAGGGAATTATTCTTACGTAAAAATTAAAAAAAAACATAGCTGGAAGCAGGTATCTAGTGTTTCTTATTCAAATAAAAATTTCAATTTGCAATAATTTCAAAACATTTTATCATCAAAAAGAGATCAAAAGACAGGTCCCACCGAGATTTGAACTCGGATCGCTGGATTCAGAGTCCAGAATGCTAACCATTACACCATAGGACCTTGACACCTTATCCAGAAATTGTACGCAATATAACTGATTTGTATCCAGTTGTATTGAAAAGTATGATATTTCTTGAATTTTATTAATAATACAACTAGTATTGCTGATAATATTGGTATGAATAAAATAATTTATAAGTAAACATAAACCAATTCACAAAATTTTATAGAAAAATCAATGAAAGTTAAAAGCTGACTTTCTGCTTATTGCGCACACTTATCCAGATTTTCCATATTCTTTGTGTCAGTATCACTACTGTCACTCACAAATTAGGTTATGTTTACTTAAATTAGACATACCTATTTCGACAAGAACTTTAATTTTATAGATTTACTGATTACCGATTGTATTTTATCCGTTAAGTCGGAAATATGGATGAACATTGTTTTCCAAATCCCAGAAGCTTTTAAAACAACATTCCTCAAGTTAAATAAGTCAGGGTCACTTAGTTGGAAATTTCTGGTCAACACAATGCCAAAATTCTTTTCTGATACCATAGTTTTTAACTACTCGTGGGACCAAGTTGCACAAGGGTTTTGGAAAAGATATCCAAATCCTAACAGGTATACATTATAGGTCACTTTCATTTCATACATGAGCTAATTACAAAACATTCATCACATGGTAGGATGTAAGTAACACACACTACTTATATTCAATCTTTTTAGTAGCGTTTTTAAGTTGTTAATATTTTGTAGTAAACATGTATTATCTGAAGATACAGTAGAACGAGAAGTACGTTCTGGAAAATTATTTTCTAAACGCCTTTTAACTAAGACTAATAGCATTCCAAAATGGGCTGAAAGATTTGTTAGTGCAAAATCAGTGAATATTATTGAAGAAAGCATTGTAGATCCAACAAACAAAGTTCTTACCACATACACTAGAAATTTGGGATATGTGAAAGTAATGGTAAGTATTACAACCCTTAGATGTTATTTTTCACTAGATACCATTGCTTTTGGTATATATAAAGTTTGTCGAAACAATTTGAAAAGCTATAGTAGGTATTAATTTTAATGTTACTGAATAAGTTGTAGGTTATCTGTAAATATTATTATTAAATAACTTATTATTGAAATTTTCTTATTGAAAAACCGATAAATGCTACTTACTCTCATGAAAACTGGCAAGGCAAACAATCGAAAACAACCTATAGTGTAAAAAAAATGGGGTCCAGAATCTGTACCATAAACAGTTTGTGAGATATGAGCAATAGCCATTCTTTTGAAACACTACTACATTATTTTATATATCAACAGTCCACACCAAATAATAACTTTTACATACACATTTTTGATACCTTTGATTAAATTATTGTAATTTTCTCCAATTCTCCTGAAAATCATCAAATAATTTTTTGAGTTTATCCATTACAAACAACCATAATTCCTATTTATAATATTGTTGAAGATAAGATCAAGTAATTTTAATTTTTTTCATGATTGGATAAAACAAAGTTACAATATCCATTTTTGTGTAAATAAACATTATTTGGTTGAATAAACTTTTTGGTTTTTATTGCATAGTGATGACATAATTATGGAATTGTGAAAATAAATACCCACCAATTTTTTTCAAAGTATGTCAACGAAATATTTGGTTTTTATTTTGCTTTTATTCCCACAATTGACAAATTTTTCGTAAAGTAATTCATTTTTTTGGTAAACGTACCTACTGTATTATTGCAGCTTGTGGTTGAAATGCATTTTATTGTTTTATTACCTATGTTTCATATAATTATAGTGGATTTTTCGCAAATGCTTATAAAATAATTGTTTATAACTAGTTTATTTGTTTGTACCCTTGCTAAACAAAGTTTAAACTGAAACAGCTATTGACAACTATTTCATTAAACTAATTAACATAATGTTCTCTCCTTGAAATTCCCAAAGGCAACTCAGCCTGTAAGACTTTTTGCTGGTCTTCCAAATATTAACAAAAATAAGGTTATACTTTTATATATTATAAACAAGAAAAAAAAAGCATGGTCTATAGATTCTATGTTTATCAAATAATTAAAATAGCAGTTTGCTTGGTTGGACTATGATAGTTTGTTAAAAATAAAACAACAAACTAAAAAAAGTGTTGAGAAGATTAAGATGATAATTATTTTTATGTAAATAAACTAGTCCAGGGCAATTAGGAAAATAGAGGAAATTTTGGAGCACAACAGATATAGAGATGCGGTTTTCTGCATTGTGTTCTGGAAGGTCCCAGAATGAACTGAGAAAAATGTGGGTTAGCACTTTTTTGAAAAACGCCTTCTGGGCCGAAAAGTGCATTTCCCAATTGCATCATTACTTGCACCATTATGGGAACGATTGAAAACTCGGAAAAATCGCTTGGAAATCGTTACTCGGGACATTAGAATTACCCGGTGGTGCACGGGGGTGGCTCTGTGAGGGTGCGCGGGGGTGAATTGGGGGAGGAATGGCAGCGTGCATGAAAATCGCTCCAAACTCGTTACTGGGGGGTTTTCGGGGATGCTTAATTCAATTCTGGCATTGGAATTACCCGTGGGCGCTCAGGGGTGCCACTGCAGGGATATCCGGGGGGTCATCCTGCGGGGGAAATCGCATATTCCATGTAAGTGGCTCAAAAATCGTTACTAGGGGATGCCGAACTCGATTCTGGCATTACACTTCATCGGGTGCTCTCGTAGGAAATGGTAAAGCAGAAAGTGAAAAATCACAAATTATGAACATCATACTTTATTCAAATAACAAATAGAAGTTTTTTTTAATCTTGAATTATTGATTCATTATAAGCTCAAATTTTGAACTTAAATACTAAACATCTTGCTCAAACTCTTCTTCCCCTCTTTCCCGTTCTTCTCCTTCTTTCTCCTCTTCATTTTCTTCCCCTTCTTTATCTTCTTCCTTGTGACTATTATCGGCCCCATTGGGAGTGCCTTTTTGGTTTGAGCAATTGCCATCGCAATGCTTGCATGCCAGTGAGTACTCCAACTCATTTAGGCGGCAACCGCACCTCATGCCACAGTCAGTTTGACAGGAACACGAAATTTTGCGCAAAATTTCCTCGGGACCGGCTTCCTGGGTCATGGTGACAGGACCTTCCTGAAAACAATGCAGAAAACCGCATCGCGATATCTGTTGTACTCCAAAATTTTCTCTATTCGGGTGATTTTGTTCTAAATGCCCTGGACTAAACACATAACTGACATATTATGCTGATAATTGTATCAAAAAAGCTGTGCGAAAGGGTTGGTAATCTGGCCCTTCACTAAACAGCCGAGGAATTGTCACTATTGAAGGAGATAATGTGGATGAATGAAGTCAATGGATTGTGTTAATGGCAGCAGTTGAAAGAAACATTTTTTCTACTGGTTGATTTAATGATTTATAACAAAGTTTGTGGTTGCTTCTTTGGTTAATTTATTTTAATGAAAATATTCAATTATTTATGGATATTTTCTCTCAGGTATCGATTTATGATTTCAATTAGCGACTTTTGGGTTGGCTTCTCAAATAGACTATAGATCGGATCGGGGACATATTGAATGATTTTATCAATAAATGGATTCAAATAGTTCAGTGTTTTTGGACAAACAGTTTCTACGAGTTTTGTTAAACGCAAAAGTGTTACAAAACAACTTCATAATTTATACGGAATCTTTAAATAAATGGTCAAGGTAGATTTTACCCAAATAAATTATTCATATTCTTTTGTATTTTAGCTCAACGTTTTTGATTTTTTTATGGCGAAACGGTAAAATTATAGAAAAATGTATAGGGATCGGCAGATTATTTTCATTTTATTGGTAGTTCGATTTACATATCCACAACATTAATCAATATCATTTCTACAGGGTGTTCCACGAGTGCGAAATAACTTGTAAATCCTAAAATATAAAATTTAGTGAATATTTTAAAATTAATCACAATTGTACAGAGTGTTCCGGAACGCCTTGCCAATTCAAAGCTATCTTACTTCAAATTTGAATTCTTCTTGACTCCACTGTTGCAATGATATACTTGGAATAGGTTATACAGTGTATTTAAAAAGTTCTGACCACTTTTTCTTGGTGATCATAATAAGTTCAACGCTTCATACCTGTACTTTAAACTTCACAATTTAAAATTAATTTAATTCTGTGATGGTCGTCTAGTCGATTTGGCAATGCTCTGTATACGATTTCTTAGATATGAAAGCAGTTAAGCACAATTCAGATTTGGAAATTAAGAAAAAATGTACCTTTGATTTCACATGGTGTTCTGGAATAGGCTGTACAATTCCGACCAATTTAAAAATGTGCCTTTAGGTTAGGCTGGCTACTAGCGGCCAAAATTGTATAAGATATTGGATTTTAGGAACTGTTGAATCACCCTGTATATCCAAACAAAAATAAATGTAGGTTGTTTTATTTAAAAATGGACGTGCTAACAGGTGTGTATTCAGAGAAGGTTAATAGGTTAGTCAAATATGTTTTGGACACCCAAAAGCAAATAAATATTAACAATGAGACTTGCAAGTAGATTCGTTCCCGAATGTTTTTGGGACAGTTTAGACTTAATTTCCGAAATATTATTGAAAAGTGTTCATTATCGTTGGTTATTTTTATAAGTTTAAATAATAATAAACTTGAATAATATGTTTGCATCAAAGTTTCCATACTTACCTACTGTTAAGTATAGTTTGACGGCAATCATAAAATTAATGGGCCAATTCATAGAGTAATAAATAAATAATTATTTATTACTCTATGAGCCAATTGCAGTAAATCATAAGGCCAATAGCTGCTGTAGAAGAGATCGCCAGTGGCGGACTATTTAAAATTATTTTAAAAAGGATCAAATTTACAAATATCTTATCTTTTTGTATTTTTATCATACATCCTTTGTTTTTTATCATACATCCTTTGTTTTTTATTTAATATGTGAAGGGGCGTGCATAAATTCGACGCTAAAATCTCACTTAATCTTTTTCTCACTTTATGTACCTGCTTGTAGACCCTTAAATTCGACGTTAGGTACCTCTACTAATCCTTCTACCTGTATTATTTTGTTGTTGACCCAAAATGACGCGGACAACTGACACAGATCAAAGTGTAACTATGTAAAAAATATCAGAAAATAAGAAATAGAAAACTAAAAAATAACAAAAAACCCTGGACCAAACCTGGTTGATCAAAGTGTAACTATGTATAAAAATATCAGAAAATAAGAAATAGAAAAGTAAAAAAAACAAGAAAACCATGCCCAAACCCGGTTGATCAAAGTGTAACTATGTATATAAAGGATGTTAAATCTTCTTGTTGATAACAATAATCAGTTTTATTTCTCATCTGTAATACGAAAGAAACAACAATTAAAGTTTATTATTATCACCCTTTTCTTCCCTTAATTAAAAATCTCAAAATTTATTTATTTATTCACTGATTGACGTATTATTCTCGAAACTTCAAAATTTGCAAGTCATCTTCTCTATGGTTCCATCTGGTGGGGTTAATATGAAGCGCGGTAAATTTGAATGAAGAAAGTACTTTCTTTACATGTATAAAAATATCAGAAAATAAGAAATAGAAAACTAAAAAAAAACATGAAAACCCAGGCCCAAACCCGGTTGATCAAATATAAGCTTAATCCTTAAAGGACATAATCCTTCCGGCAGCGTCCCTTCTGGGCTACAGGTAGTTAACGTCCAATTTGAGGCCGCCCGTCTAAAGCGAAGACGATATACTTAAAGACAAACTATAATAATAAATAAAACTATATTTTCTTTTATGACATATTGTTTGTAGCTTCTAACTTCTAACACTAAAAAATATCATTACTTCTCACCTTGTAAAAATATTCAAATTATCATCTAATTTAATTTTCCCTTATTTTGTTCAGAGTGTTACAGAAAAAGTGGTTTATACAGAGAGTGCAGAACATCCTGACAAAACCGTGGCTCTGAGGTATGCTTGGATTGACTCTCAAGTAAGAGGTTTCAGCAAAGCTATTTGTGCATTTGGATATGAACGTTTTAAGAAAAATTGCAATAAAATGGTAAGTACAAGTAACTTAATAAGATGAACTTATTGGATTATTCATGTATTTTGTATCTATAACCCAATTGTCTTAAATTACTATTATAATAGTACAGAAATTGATCATTTTGTATTGATGCGGAAGATACTTGATTGGGATAATAATATAATAATGATGGTCATTACAAGGTCGTGTAAAAAAGGTTACTTTTTTCGCTTGGCCTTGAAGCAAATATGTGTTTTGTTCTTTTTAATTATTATTATTTGTACTCTCATTACAATACCACTAAGTGTAATTTTAATTCAATTGAACGAGAGGATCAATCTTTTAATTGCATTTCTCAAGAAACATTATAATAATGATTATAATTCATTTTGCTATATAGTTCTGGTGATTTATTAAAATTTAAAGTTTTTATTTCATTTTATTTATTATGAAATCATTAGCTTTTTATTTATAAATGTGGTTTGATGTTTTTTACAGGTTGGTGGCTTCAATCATGTATTGGGAAATTTGTACCCACAACAAAATACTTTGGTTTCAAGTTACTCTACAGCAAAAGCTACTGCTAAATTAAAAACTGCAGCTATAAATGCTTCTGAATTGGCCAAGTCGAAAGCGGCTCCCATTTATGCTTCTCTCCACCAAAATCAATCATAGAAGTGAATATTTTTGAACTATTCTTCAATTGGCGTTAAAAATTATTGTTACTATTATTACGTATTTTGTAATTATTGTCGTTGAATTGGATCGATGTAAAAATTTATTGTTACTATAAGATATATAAATATACTTTTTTTATCTTTTTCTTTCAAAGAAATAGGGATATAGAATACATTTAAAGCTAACATATTCCAGCAATTCTATGCAATACATTCTTGTAGTTTCAGCATTTTTTTTGGTGTTTGTATATTTTACAAAGATAAACCTCATAGTAATGAAATAGAGATTACATTGAAGTTATCCTGCCACTTTTTGTATTTATTAAATAAAGTGATATATTAAGGAAATTTAAATTGTTTTAATTTGTGTCTGCTGTATATGTACGTTTGCAATAACAAAACATGACAGATGTTTTACATCGTTGCCACGTCGTAATTTTTTTCCAGTTGACCTAAAATTTTGTAGATAAGTTGTTTTTTTGTATAAGATTACATTCAACTCAAAAATAAGAGCAGAAATTGTGAAATTTTGATGATTGAATACCTAGTACATAAATTTCAAGATGTGCAAGTTTGAAACCCTAAGTTTAACTGAAAAATATTATCTTCATGCACATGTTGAATTGCATCGTTATTGCAGTATTAAGTAACAATGTATTTATTAAAAGCTTACATATCTCAAAGAAGTAATAGGAATTAGCGGTACATCGTTATCTCGTTCTCTCTCAAAATATGATATTAGGGATGCTACCCTTGCAGCCACTTGATAGGCATTGCGACGCAGTGTTCGATACTCTCTTTTAAATAGTTATGAAAATAACAGATTATATCTTACACAGCAAATAACTAACTATAAAATGAAAACGACAAACCAGCACAAGAAACTTTGATAAAATTGTCTGATTTTGACAACATGAAACGAGAAATAAAACACGCCCCACGTTGGGCGCCAATGAAACGAGTAATGATATTTAAACTGGACGCCAATGAAACCAGATTGTTGGTTGACGTTTAGCGCCAATGATAATTTTGATTGATTGATTTGTTCAGCACAACCAATCAGAGGTTAGAAAGCCTCGGCACCTCTGCCTTGAGGCTTTTTGTACTTTTGGTTCTACCATTTATGTGAAGAGACCAGTGGCCCTCATCAGGCTAAACATTATTTTCACTAGGTGGTCTTCATTGAACCACAAGCTCTTCATGTTCCCTTTACCGATCTAAAGGTGCTTCTAAACGGGCAATATTTTTAGTGCAATATGTATAGCTGCAGCACAGTGGTTGGCAACATTGCCAGCAATAACAGCCAGACTAGGTAATATATTGACAATATTTTCAGTGTGTCCCGGCCATATAGCAGCACATGTTTTGTGTTGCCTTTGCATTTAATTGGTTTCAGCAAGAGTTGCCAGCGAAAATACTCTGCAATTTTACTTTGTATGTTGGTGTTCGTTGTTGTTGTTATGAACATTTTGGAGGTTATAGTATATATAAAATGACTAATACGTGGTCGAATGAAAAGATTATTGAGTTTATTAATGAAATAGTTATAGAATGTGGAAACCGGCATTTATAAAGACAGAAATGCTAAAGAAGATGGATGGGCAGCTATCGCCGAACAATTTGGTATATCAAAGTGATGAGGCCTACAAAAAATTCAGAAACTTGAGAACTTATGCAAAGAATGAGGTGAAAAAGAAGAAAACCGGTTGTGCTGGCGGTAAACTAGTGAAATGGTAGTTTTAACTTGTTATCAAGACGTATTTCTAGACTTAGGTAATCTAAAGTTTCACGCCTAAGGTCGAATCCACAATCTACTCTTCTTTTTCTTAAACTTTGTGCTTAAAACAATAAGTCGCTGCGCTGCGAATGATTTCGTCAGCCTTTCTTGCACGATTGTGTAGCCCGTCTACGAAACAAACTAATTTCATTAATAGTGTTGCAAACAATATTGCCGTGATATATATGGCAGAGCCATATGCTACAATTGAAATGTTGTCATGCTGGCTGGGTTATAGTTGCCAATATTGCAGCCACATATTGCACTAAAAATATTGCCCGTTTAGAAGGTTCTTTACATTCTCATGTAGAAAAATGTGCTTGAAAGTAACGCTTTTTTAAAATTCCACTATCAATTCTTCAATATATAAATTAAATCAAACGTTAACAATAATTTATAGTTATAATTGATGAAATGAGTAATATGAGTTACATTTGCATGTCATTTTATTTGATGTTCACCCGGATTTTATGATAAGCAGTGCAAGCAACACCTCGAATATTGTAAATGTGTTCCCAAAATTCTGGTTGAGTATTTCCTGACGAATCTACAGCTTTTACCCATACATCCACCTGAAACAAAAATATATACCTATTGGTTTTAAATTCTATATATACTTTAAATATAAAAGAAATTTTCAAGGTTCTTCAAATTCTGTTCTCTATCTCTATCACTACTACCAAATTGGTTCTATTGTGCAAAAACCTAACGCTAGAAAAAGTAACAACATTTGAATATTTGGGAAGTATAGTAACAGAAGATGGAAAAATAGATGTAGAAATAACAAATAGAGCAAATAAATCAACAAAAATATACTACTCTCTAAATAAAACAATTCTTGGCCACAAGATATAGACTTGGAAGTGAAAATGAAAATTCATAATATGATAACAGTTCCTACAATATTATATGCGAGTGAAAATTGGACTGTGCGACAAAAAGACGAAACTAGAATAAACGCCATAGAAATGAAGCATCTAAGAAGAATTGCAGGGAAAACTAAATGGGATAGGATTAGAAATGACGTCGAATTAGAGAGACAACTAAACAGGAACTGGTAACATAAAAAAGAGACAACTTAGCTGGTATGGTCATATAGTAAGAATTGATCCAAATAGGTTAACTAAGAAAATAATGGATTGGGAAACCGATCAAAAAACAAAGGGGTAGGCCTAGAAGGAAAATGGTTAGACCAAATATAAGAGATGGGTTTAGAAAGAGGAAAGACCATAGCAGAAATGGAAAACCTTGCAAGAGACAGAAAGACATGGAAGAAATGGGTACAGGACATGGAATCCACATCCGACGCATGAAAGGGCAAAAGGATCTAGAAAAGAAGTGAAAAGAAGTGCCCAGCTATGTGGGTACTCATTTTAAGAACACCTCCTAATCCTATTCCCTTTTCGTTGTGGCTTGAGGGTAAGGTTTTTTCCATCTTCTACTTGGAGTTTGCCAAGGTGGAGGAATTTTTTCAGTTAAAGAGGATCACATTCCATCAGTAAGGGCATGGAAGTTTCCTGAGCTTCCTCAGAGACCATATATTTTCTATTCATCCTCCTCACTTCACTCCATTGCATTGACAAAGCAAAATATCTACACTACACTACACATCTAGAAATCCAAACTTGCATACCAATAAATAAATGATTATGGTGATAAACAATTACTTACACATTTTCTTCCATTTGTTGGTACATCTACGCTCCAAAGAGACCATGTAAAGTGATACGGTGCTGGATCTTTTGCATTATCAGTGATTTTGGCGGGCATCCACGTTTTACCTCTATTTGCACTAACATCAACTCTTACAATCTTACAGCCTCCTCCAGAGAATGCAAAACCTGCCGAAAATGAAAGTTGTTATTAATAATGGACGCGTTCAGACGGGCTAAAGGTACATTTACATTCAATTACGCGCGTGCTTAAGCTTAAAATTTGCTCGCTTGACATATGACGTCTCCATGTATCCATTTACATTGAAATTTCACTGCTTAAGCAAAAGTGAAATTTTCAATGTAAATGGATACATGGAGACGTCATATGTCAAGCGACCAAATTTCAAACTTAAGCACGCGCGTAATTGAATGTAAATGTACCTTAAATGGTTGAGTTGCTGACTTTATACTGAGACATAAGTTGTTGAGACATAATCTGTTTTGTATGTAGACTGTTTAATTTGTCAAAACGCGACAATTTTGAGGCGGTGTAAAAAAGTTTCACTTTAAAATGTATGTGTAATTATCAACTTGCCTTTCACGGGAATCGTTCCTCCAGATTGTGAAACAGTTTCTTTATCCGCAGGTGACAATATGGCAGACATGACGGGTAATTCTATTACAGGTGGTTGAGATGAATAATCCACATTATCCAGAGTTACATATGGGCCGAAATATTTATAAAGCTGTTGATGCCAATGGGCCTGACATTCTTCTTTTCGAACTTCGATTTTTTCTTGAAACAAAAATTAAACAGTGTCAAGTCAGCTATTGGAAGTGTCATTTGAAAAAATTATAACTATTCATTTGTTATTAAATTTCAAGGAAAACTATATACGGAATGAGAAAAAGTTTAACCAGTATATAGTATTCGCTTTCGAGGCAATAATCTAAATACGAATATTTCCCTCATGTGTAAAAAATTCCATGAAAGGAGTGCAATTATCGATTGATTACAGCGGTCGAAATTGCTGTAAATAGAGAAATTAATGAAAACAACTTAATGTATGCCCACTATATTTAAGAAAATTTTGTATATCTGGCAACGCAGATGAACTAGTTGCAGGTGTTTAGTAATCCAGTACATTATTGTTTGTAATATAACGGAGTAACGGGTCACTTACTCAGGCGGACCACTGTAACATAAAAAAAATTATGTTTTAGGGTGGTAAGCCTGCTAAGACAACAGTCTACATTCAGGGGCGTGTGTGAATTTTGTTTTAAAGAAATATTTAAAATAATAGTATTTGTTCGGGTGAGTTTAGTGAATTGATATCAATATAATATTTATTTGTTCGTGGACTGGAGTGAATTGATATCAATATAATATTTATTATTTGTTCGTGGAGTTGAGTGAATTGATATCAATATACCTACCTAATATTTATTTGTTCGTAGACGTTAGAGTGAGATTTATGAATATAATGTATTACTAATTACTAATTAATTAGAATGGCATTTTGGAGACCATTTGAAACATGTTATTAACGGATTGTTTACGGGTTTTAGAAGGACAATATATAGTACCATCCTTAGAACTGATTAGTGATATTCCTGAATATAATTATCAATGTTTAGAAACACTTCACGTGGTTTGATTAAATTGTGGATTTAAATATAAGAAGTTAGATAACTGAATGGTAATGGAATCTTGGCGTATCGTTGAACTTATACAGAAGTATTTGCGCAAAATAAAAGGGTACCGTGATTATTTACAGAAAATTCTATTACAAATTTTATGCAGTTTTTTTTAATCCACTATAAATTTAAATTACATTTGAAAAACGTTATTTCACAATATTCAAATTTATAAAAAAAAACTTATGCACGCCATTGGGCGGCTTTTTCCTTCAAAGGGATTAAAAATATGGGTCATCGTTACACTATATCTCCATTTAGTTGTATTAAAGCAGTTTTGCCCTCCCTATCGAAATGAAAGAAAAATTAGTTTTGTAATCTGTGAAATATTAATAAATTATTTCTTCTTTTACTGTTAGGTGTATTTATACAGATTTAAAAAGTAAATATGCAAAGACATTTTTTTTAAACTCTTACCTAAATGGTCTTTCACTCCTGAACATTCATACTAATGAAAATTAACATCTAGTTCTTACACAAGTTATGCAACTCCTTTTGCATACAATATGTAAAAGGGATAGTATACAAATTATTCTTATGCTACTGCAGAGGTTCCCATACTTTTTTTTCTCATAGACCACTTTAAACATTTTGCTGGATCTGGTGGACCCCCTGCAGCTATTATATTTACTAACTTACTTCCAAAACCCGAAAAAAGTATATGTCTATGTAAATATGTGTTGTGGCTGGTGAACACTTATATAGGTACACTTTCTTTTTTGAAATTCCGGAAACAACTGAGTAATGTTTATCATTCGCATTCGTATTTATATTAGAGAAAAATCCAACAAGTTCATGAAAGTTCAGACACGACTTTAACTAGGCGGTCGGGTGGCGCGGCATCGGCGAGTCTTGACACGCTCTTTCTGAATATGGAATATGCAAGTTCTTACAAAAACAATTGCTGAGCTTCTTATAATATTGTGTTCCTATATTCATAAGAGAAGTCAAGCTTCTTATAATATTGTCTGCCTATATTATTGTCTCCCTATATTCATAGGAGAAGTCAAGTCGGGTCACCTAATACATTTTTATAACTGTCGGGCTCCCGTGGACCCCTGGGGGTCCACCTGGACCACTTTGGGAATCAATGTGCTACTGGTTGAAAACATCTGTTTTTATCAAAATGGACGATTCTACGACCTCAATGATGAGTGATAAATATCAAAATTTTATTATCACCACACACATGTAAGCTGATGATTCAAATTATAGTTTATCAAATACCTTTTTTCTTCTACGTTTTGAAATTCTAATAATTACTTCCTTTTATGTTTCAGACCGCTCTGGGTCTGCCAGTCCTTGATTTGGATTGTTTCGCTCAGGTTCCGTCGTCAGCTTGGTGAATTTTCAGTATAAATGGCCTCTTATAGTTTTCATTTATGGTTTATTCGAAGGTTTCATTAATTTAAGTAGATATTTACCACAGAATTTTAACAGGAACTTGTTGTAAAAGGTCAGTAACACTTTTTCACTTTGTTGTGACTTAAATTTTAATTACTTTAACAACAAAAAGAAATTTTCTTTTCAATTCTGTATCTCTTTTTTCTAAGTGACGCTTCCTTACCCGTTTCTAATCGATAACAACGCAATTCTCTTTTTTTTTAAATCAACAACCATGTGTCTCTTAGTTTTAATTTTTTTTATGTCAGCTGACCAATCAAATTCATTTAATAATTTTCAAAAGATAACTCACCCAGGTACAAAAACATTCAATTTGAATGTTTATGTGGGTATTTACCCAAAATGTAGATTTTTCAGAGAGGTATAGGTATTTATCATTATTTAAATGTTTGTTCCAAATTTTCTAAATTAGTGAATATAGGTGTAGTGTA
>CAJUYI010005095.1:0-16536 GCA_910591695.1 Galerucella pusilla
TCACGCAGGTTCTCTGTAGCAAATGTTTAAGTTGTGGCTGAGTGATATTTCCTGAAGCATGGTATCTACGGCAAAAAAATAAAGCAGTTAGAGAATAGTTTGATTGAATATTTCACTTTTGGACTGAATCTTTGGCGTTGAGTTAACTAAACATTTGACGCTCGTATTCGTTGGATAGCGTTTATAATACCTTTTGTAGTAAATAAGTTGTGCGGTTTCAAAAAAAAATTCTCTTGGCTCATACTATTACCATTGAACGACTCAAGGCTGAAATGACAGCATCCTCATTATTATCCAACAGAAAGTCTCGAGGGTGATGTTATTTATACTGTGAACTACTTATTAATAATATGCTCAATCCAATATAGCAAAAATTGTTACACATTATCAAAATAACTTCATGTGTGCTTCAGGAAAATAATTATTGTAACATTATATAAATATCGTTTGGAATTATGTAAAAAAAATCATAAGAAAAGTTCCTAGCATGACAATTTTATCATACATGTGTGTATTGTATATGCGCATTAAGCACGTCGAAGTAATCTATTGCTATTAAAACGAGAATAAAAGTGTTCTTGAGGTGTGCCGTCCAAGATATAAGAAGCCGACTTAAAGTATCTTCTTTGTACTCGTTCCAAAGCGGAAACATGAATATTATAATTCGGGCTCCAAATAACACACGCATACTCCAGTTGCGATCTTACAAATGCCAAGAACAAAATATTCAATGTGTTAATATTTTTGAAACATTTCGCATTTCTAACTATGAAACCCAGCGACCGATATGCTGCAGAGACCGTTTTTTGTATATGAGAAACAAAAGATAACCTTCGATCAAAATAAACACCCAGATCTTTCAGGACATCTGGTCTGTCGAGGACAATGTTGCACAAGGTGTAATCAAATTGCATAGTTGTTTCTTTCCGATAAAAGGATACTACGTTACATTTATTTGGGCTCATAGGAAGCTTGTTTCTGATACACCAATTATTGACCAAATTAGGGTTTCTCTGAAGTTTTAAGCAGTCATTTACGGAGTTTATTTCACAGTATAGTTTCATATCATCAGCATATATGTCTTTATCAATGTCAGCATCCAGATCTTCGGTAATGTCATTTATAAAAATGTTGAATAGTAAGGGACCCAATATAGAGCCCTGTGGGACACCTGAAGTTTGAAGAAAAGGTTGAGATTTGTATCCTAAAGTTTGAACATATTGAGTGCGATCATTAAGATAAGAACTAAGTATAGCAAGTAACATGTCATCTACACCAAATAAATGTAAAAGTAGGCCATGGTCAATTTTTTCAAAAGCTTTAGAAAAGTCAGTGTAGATAATATTAACTTGACTTTTCTTCTCCAGCACTTCACAAATGAATTGGGTTACGCAAAATAGATTCGTAACTGTGGACCTACCAGATTTGAAACCATGTTGTTTAGGTATGATGATATTACTGACATGAAACGCAAGGTGATTATGGACGACTATTTCGAACACTTTGGCGAAATTGCTTAGAATAGCTACTGGACGATAATTAGTTATGTTATTATTTAAGCCTTTTTCAAATATGGGGCAAATCCTAGAAACCTTCCAACAATCGGGAAACTTCCTAGGATTGAGAATGAGATTAAAAATTCTATAGAGAGGTTTGCACAAAGTATACGCACAGTCCCTGACTAAGAAGGCCGGTATTAAATCGGGTCCATTTGACTGTTTGGGCTTAGCAGCCACTAAAATTTCGTTTTCAGAAAATTCTCTGATACTTAAAATATTCTGACTGTTATTATGACTGTCGTGATTAGAGAAGGTGCCCGACGGAGTAAAATTATTGGAGAAAAGTGAAGCGAATCCATCAACCACCTCCTGTGGGCCATTATATTCAAAATTTTCATATACCATTTGAGCAGGAATAGAGGAACCACTCTTTGCGGAATTAACAAACGACCAAAACCGATTAGGATTGTTTTTAATGTCAGATTCAAGATTTTTGGTAAAATTTCTATAAGCTATTTTGGATTCTTCTTTAGTAGTTGACCTAATATTACTAAATGATAAATAATCAATGTCAGAACGACTTTTGCGGTATTTTTTCTAAGCCTCAGATTTTGCTGAAACGAGGTTGATTAGACGTTTGTCAAACCAAAGAGGATAGCTCCTATAAGTTATAATAGCTTATCATTGAATACTCCTCGATTGAGTCGAACATAAATATTTTCTGCACAAATAATAGACAAATGAAACGAATCTTTCTCCGGGGTAATTCATAGTAAAGATTTCACTTCGCATATAATGTTTGTTTGGGTCTCTTTTTGTGAATGCCTAGCTATATATGAGTGCTTACTTTCTTTTCCCTAATACTGCATTGTATTATTTTTTTTCCTCTCCTGTCATTATTATTCTGTGTTTGTCCTTATCTTGTAATTGGGCTTGCCCGAGGATATTGTAATTAAATAAATAAATAAATAAAAAAAACGCACTAGTGCCGTAATATACGTCATTATGACACTGAAAATAGTGTCAAATCGTACTCGTTACATGACAGTTGTAGATAAATAACATTTCAGATAAAATTCCATGTTGAACTTCAGAACTTACCATTTTCACTAATAATAAATCATGGCTGATTTACTTTTCTTTGCTTTTACAATTACTTCCTTGTTTTTTTGCATTATTATTGTACCTTTTTTATTTTTTTCTTAATTCCTTTCTTGTATGTCATTTTTTTATTTTAGTATATTTTGTTTGTTTTTTTAATAAGTAAGAGATGGGGTCAAAACTTTAAGATGAGCACCCTATATTACTAAGCAACAGTTTCTCATTGTATAACTTAAATTTACCTGATGATTTCTGATAAAAAGCAGGCATAAAGTTAACAATAAAAATAATATAAAAAAACTTAATTATACAATATGAAGATCTTTCGAATCATTTCGGCAAAATTGAGATATATCTTCAAGTGTCATATACATAAATCATTCATTGATTTGGCACTCAAATATAATTTTATGTATTTCAACAACTGACACAATACAAAATGATAAAAAGCTCCATGGGACATAAACTTGTTCACGAATCCAATATATACATTTATTAATATAATTATATCGCCGTTATTAATTGATATCTAATTTATTTAATTATTTTTAATAGTATTGGCATTGTTCCGATTTACTTTTATTATAATAATTATCTACATATTTTGTGTTATTGTGTAAATATTTAATTTGCTAGCAGCATAAAAGATTCCAATCGAGTACTCGTGTGTAGTGTGTAATTAATAGATACATGCAACGTAACTTTTTTTAAAAATAATGTTAACAACTCCTTGGGGTTATTCACGCCTGTAAATGATTAAGTTACATGTATGTGGTTGTATATGATTTTTTCAAATAATCCTCATATTATTCAGATACTCGTAAAGCACAACAATAGGAAAATAGGGAGATATCAATATTAACAATAGAAACAACTGCAGGGTTATCTGATAAAGCTATGTTACAGTATTATGTTCAAGTCAATAATTTTTATTTATCAAATTTTATTATAGGCATAAAATTATCATTTATTATTCACAGCACAAGCTGACCTTATTCGAATCAGTTCAATAATGATAAACAATGATTATGGTTTATTAATCGCTTTGTCTTATTTTGGCGTGAATAAAAAAAAACACATAATCTTCACTGCCTTAATGATTATTTAAGTTATAGTAAAATTCACAATATTCCTATGGCGTGCCGTTTTGGTATTTAATAACATCGTTTCAAAAGAGGAAAAAAATATATATCTCTTCTCTCAAACATTTTTATTCCGTAATTATTCTGTTGAAAAATTAGATTTATGTTTTTCATAATAATAATACAGGAATTTCCATTATGAAAAACATAATAGAAATTGCCGATTTAAAATTATGGAATACATAATGGAAATTCATGAATTTAAATTATGAAAAACATAATAGAAATTCAATTTCCATTTTGTATTGAGGTAGCCTATACTACTCTAATGCAAGTACCTGAAATCGGATAGTAGATAGATAGATATTTTCTATTACGTTTCTTATGTTTAGCTTCTCGATGTCATGACTAGGTCAGAAGTTATGCGCTGACAAAAATGTACGGAATTACGGTAGTCAACGAATTGCAGTCTATCTTTTAAAGGTGAACATTTGAGTAGATGTGACAATTCGGCTTTTGGTCATCATTTAAAATTTAATAAACATAGTTTCAGTCCTAATCGTAATTCAATAATTTTAAAACAAGTTAAATCTAAAAATTTTAACAGGTTAGATTTTCTAGAAGATTTACAAATTAGTAAAGAATTACAAAACAATGATCTTTGTCTGAATAAACAAGTACAATTAAATAGATCTTATGTTCCTTTGCATAGACGTTTAATAGATTAAATAGTAAATCCATAGAAGTTATCTCTATGATGATTTTCATATTTATCAACAACATTATCGGATTGATACCATACAGTTCAATTAATGATCATCAATTCAAAATTTTTCCATATTTTTAAATTACAAAATTTATTTTTTGGATATTTCTGGACTCTTGTCAGGTTGTTTGTTTGAATTAGATTTGGGAATGGGTTCTCAATAGACCCTTAATCTTTTTCTGGCTAAGATGTTTTGATTAATTAGTTCTCATTAGACTATAAGTCAGAATTTTCTCAAAAATGGCTTCCATTGGTTTTTGGGATATAATTAGATACATATTCAACTAATAGTTCAATTTGATGCCGAATATTTACAGAATACATACAGTTCAATTAATGATCATCAATTAAAAAAATTTTTCCATATTTTTAAATTACAAAATTTATTTTTTGGATATTTCTGGACTCTTGTCAGATTGTTTGTTTGAATTATATTTGGGAATGGGTTCTCATTAGACCCTTAATCTTTTTCTGGCTAAGATGTTTTGATTAATTAGTTCTCATTAGACTATAAATCAGAATTTTCTCAATGAAAATGACTTACATTGGTTTTTGAGATATAATTAGATACATATTCAACTAATAGTTCAATTTGCATTCAAATGTATTTTTGTTATTAATAATTTGCTGGAATTTGATTTACAAACTTCATTCTTTGAATGATTGTTGTGTTTGGAGTTTCTTCTGACCACTGATTGGTTATCTATTTTAATTAGAATTAGTAAAGGGTTTCTCATTAGACCCATAATCTTTTTTAGTTAGGTATCAGATTTGAATAATACGTTCTCATTAGACTTTAAAATCAAATCCGTTCCTTGATTTAGATGGCTGATTTTTGGTTTTGGGGGACTACCGGATCACAATTTTTATTCATTAAAATTTGTTATTCGAAATTAGGTTCAGATAATTACTCTCATTTATTCACACAAACATTTTATAATTTCAAATTAACTTATTTGATTTTGGAATCTCTCTTAACCTATTTGTGAATTTTCCTTTTTGAATTAGATTTAGCAATGGGTTCTCATTAGACCCTTAATCTTTTTCGGCATCTTATGATTTGATTGGTTCTCATTAGACCTCAATATATCAAATTTATTTAGTTTATTTAGAAAATTCAAATATTTGGTTACGTGACATTGCCAATTCAAAGAAAGTTCTTTACAATAATTTTACTTTTATGCTCATGTTGTATAGCTTGAGTTCTGTGTCCACTTGAATTGTCATTTGTCACTTTAGTTTTAAATTGAAGTAGTGTCACTTCGTCTTCCGGTCTACTAACACGTGTTCGTGTAGTGGCTGAAGAATTTAATAAAATTAAAAATGTTCATAATATGAATACAATTTAACCCCAATCAGGGGACAATTAATTTTTAAAAATTTTAAATTTAATGTAATTTTAATAGTGACGTTAATGTGTTGTAGACATTTGACTAAGTTTCTTGTTTCATATCTGACGAGTAAGTAATTCTTTTCTAATATTTTTTTAAAAATTTTCCAACGATTATTGCTTACTTGCAGGTATGGCACTGATGATGGCTTAACCGCCGAAAGCGCTTTGCAATTTTAAAATAAAAATTTTACACAGAATACAAAAATGTTTTCTTGACTATCTTTTAAAGGTAATCTGCTCCTTAAGAACACCTTGAATTGCTATAAAACCATATATTTTTGCAGCCTATCTGAGGGTACAAAAACATACAGGGTGTTCCATTTAAAATGTCTAAGTTATTGATCTTCAAAAAACCTAAGTTTTTTCCTGGAGGAAAAAATACAAAATTGGCAACAGCGTGAAAAAAATTCTTAATTCCTGAAGCCGTTCAGCCAAAACTGCCTCTCGATATCTCAATCGATTTCCATGTTATGGGCTCATAAAATGTGTCGGAATTCGAATGATCACCCTGTATTTACGAAATGGTGAGTCGTTGTGTAGTATACAGAAAAATGTATAGTTGATATTTGCAATAAGAATATCGTTCCACAGGTAAGCTACAAATTCTACTTCACTGAAGTATATCATTCAGTTCCTTGAGATTCAAATCAAGCTCATTTATTCCTCGAATAATATATGAATCTAAGGTGGTAGTATTCCACTATTACTCAAACATTTTAATATTATTATCATTATACAGTGGATTTAAACCCTTCCTCACACAGCAGGACACAGTTCTTGGAAGCCGTGATCTTTGCTGGGTGTATTGCCATCCTTGTACTGCAATGGATGAATCGATTCAGGTGTTGGTTACAAAGTGTGTTGTACGTGGGAACGAAAAACTGGTCAGATAAGCAAGTAAACATTCAATTTATTACAGATTAGAATACTATGGAAACTGACATGAACGAACCAATACCAATAGTCATTCCAGAATCACAGATGTTTCACAAACTCGCTTCTTGGTATGATAAGTGATAACATGTTGGACACAATTAACGACAACCAACCATACCGTATCCAGCTAAACTGGAATGGGTTGTAAGCATGCAGTCAGGTGGTGTGGTATACATCAGACGGATCCAAGACTGACTCACGCACAGGAGCAGGAGTCGATGGTGCTAGACCCAGGTTCAATATCCACGCATCATTGGGGTAGTTTGCATCTGTATTCCAGGCAGAAATCTACACTATCGACACGTGTTTGCGATTGAATATCGAAAGGGGGCATATATGCCAAAAGATCCTTATAGTCTCAGATAGGCAGGCAGCTCTAAAATCTCTAGATCAGATCTAGATTCGTCTAGTACTGTCTACAAAAACTATTAACCCTTTCAAACTATAATAAAGTAGCTCTTAAGTGGGTCCCGGGCACAAGGTTATTGTAGGCAAAGCTAGGGTCTGAACCAGTATTTGGAAAACTGCACGTGGTTGTACATCTTGGTAGATTCAAACTAAACATCAGTCGTACTAAAACTTGTGCCAAAACAGGGACACAACAAACTCCTTGTCAAAAAACCCTCGAAGACTAACTAACGAAATATTGAACCTTATCATAGGCCATATAAGGAGAGTAACGGGATTACTCACTGGTCGCTGGTCCCCAAGGAAGCACATGTATACAATCGGCATATATAAGGAGGAACCTAGCTGTTGGTTGTGCATGAAAGAGGAGAAAACAGCCTCTCACATCTTCACATTTGGGAAGCATTTATAGACACCTACGACTATCCAAGGGATAATTTCTTCTAGTGAAGACTGTTGAGCCTGATAAGGGCTTCTGGTCTTTTTACGTTACAGCACAAGCAATAGTACAAGAAGGCTGAGGGGTAGAGGACTTAAAGCCTCTGACTGATGGTGCCGATCTAATCAATCAATCAAACCTTGGTGAATAAAATAAATTTTTAACATAGCTCAATATTTTTAAACTTTTGTAAAGCAGTTCATTATCCTGCACAGAGACCACCCACACCTTAACGGGGGCTCTGATGGAAAATGTATGAAGCACAGACTTATCTCCACTAATTATATAAAATTTATTCCAACAAATATGTTCAAGATTGTTTTATAAACAAACAATAGTGTTTTTCTGACTCTTTAAATAAAAAGGTAAGAGTTTAATTGTAAATTTTTGTTTATTTCCGTCCATAACCGCGTACTTGCACTAATTATTCAAGGACGTTAATAAAAAATGACGGAAAATCGAATTTTGCGATGCATAAAATCGGAAACCGTGGGAATATAATCAAACATACAATTACCGCCTATCGCTGAACCACGCGGTCACCTTCTTCATTAAAAAAAGGTAATCGTCTGATAACAGTACAAAAACATGCCTCAGGTAGTATCTCACCTGTCAGAAAGAAGAAGAGAGACAGAGTACCACAAGACCGGTTAAAGTTCTCGCATGGCTCATGCGGTTATAAGCGCTAACAAAAATCAATCACTTCCACAAAACTGTTTCGATGACCGACACATCAGTGTCACTTCTCGGGAGGAGAGTCTAGGTAGATATTTTTTTGTGGGGTTTTCGCGATATCTAGTATTCGCACAGAGGAGACGGTGCTTGACTGTCGAGTCTAACGGTTGATTGTCGTTATACCACTTACGAACTTTGTGATATCTTTTTTCGATGGAAACGGCGGCTCTTTGGTACTGTGGCCCCACCATATGTATTAACCTAGCTGGTCCTTTGTCGCATTTTCTCCAAGTGCACTGCTGGGTAAATAATTAACGAACCAATAAAATATCATAATTTCGAAAAATGAATATACTCATTGTTGATTGTTACAAACATTTAAAACTTTGATGTATGAAAAAATTTAAATTTAACAAATATAAAAGTTATTTTAATTTTTCCTCTGGAGAAATCACTGTCAATGTCATAATAGTAGCATTAGAGTATATTGTGCCACAAGGGCAGAAAATGAGCTTTAACAGCTAGAGAATATAAGAAAGCTGCAGATAGTTCAGGGCTGCTAAAGCGTTTCCTGCTTGTGTGACACACAGCTGTTTTTCGCCTACCCGAATATCCAAAAACAAGGAAAACATAACCAAAAACTTTGACATACACTGACGTTTAATTAAAAAATGCAAGTGGAACGTCAAAGTTATCAAGAGAGAGATAAAGAAATCGTGGTGTTATGATTTTTGCGCCTTTGGATATTTGATATCAAGATATCATTATTATAGAGTATTTTTATCTTATTGATAGCTGAAGAGATTATTATCAATTCAAAAACGTATCTGAAACACGCCAGGGTGATTCAAATAATTGAACAGGATAGGGAAGCGCAATAGAGCCATAATACCAATACCATTAAAATATATTTAGAAGTGATAAATTTGCCGTAACAGTGCAGTGTAGTTGAGTAAGAATAAGATCCTCGATGTTTTCAATTTAATTAATTAATTAGTAAGCTTTACATCTATGAATATTTTGTGGCCATAAAGAGGACTGATTTGTTAAAAACTTGCAGATGATGTACCTAATCAAAATTTCATTTCATCAGAATTTGACGAATGTTCAATTCCAACATTAATTATTATAGATTCAACATTTCATCCAAGATATTGTCCAGTTACCACATTTTCTGTTCTTCTTTATGCGTATGACTCACAGTTTTTTTCCAGTTTCCTACAGACACTTTTGACAATAAAGAGTTTCCCATAAATTGATGTAGGTCTTCCAATTTATGTTTTATTGTTTCGTGATACGTCCTACTGCTATATCCTATTTATTTTCCACATTTATTCGCTTTTGGAGAAATGCCCATGTCCGTCTATGATTTATTGCGGCTTTAGGGTCTCTTACCTGAAATTGTGCTATCAATATGATAAAAATATAATTATTATACCAGAGATAATCCTTAGATGCACGAAGGCATTTTGAAAATTAGTTCGGTGAGAGGTGTTATTTGTCTTGTACATCAATGCCGCCAATGATAGAAAGTGAAAATGTTTGGTCCTTTTGAAAAAAAATAATTCCAATGTATTTATAGGTCACAATGTTGTGAAAAGGAATGAATCAGACGTCTGTTATAGTAATATGTACATGCGATTTTTCATTTCTATCTATCAATTAACAATTTTTGGTGCTGATGTATCTCATTATCTCTAAAACCAACTCGCTCTTGTAAATAAACCGCTCCCAAGTACGCGCATAGAAGCTTCATAACAGTCTGCACTCCACCTACACGCACCTTACAACAGAGTGGAACTATAATTTTATGAAAACCAAGTGAAAAGAACATTTTTGTATTACGTTAAATATGTACACGAGAGAAATTGACTCAATTAAGCTATAACCACTGATTATAAAGAGAACAGATACGAATCCCGGTAAAACATCAAAAGATTTTCAGCTCTGTCGTCAATGACCTTGGACCTTTAACTCGGTATGGCCGCGATGTTGCCAGTTTAAAATATTTTTATAATTTCTTACCAAATTGCACTGTTGACTCGGGGACAATAACAATTTCTAGTACCGGATCTAGTTTTCAAAACTGCGCCATGAATTAAAACAATAATTCTAATCGAATACATATTTATGTATTTATTAAATACCTATATGAACATTCCTATGATTTGTTATAAATAGTCATTACTCTTGGGAGATTAATTAATAAATACATTCTTAGATAACACAAATAATAAAAAAAATCAACCAAATTTTTTAATACAAATATTTCTTAATTTATTTATTATCAAAGGGAATACAATATACACCTATAAATGCAAGGGAGAATTTTGATAATAATAATTTGTAGCACCAAAGTTAATATCAAAAACTTTAAAATTTCTTTTATCATAGGCCGGGATATTAAATTATATACTTTCATCCCTTGGAAATCGAAAGAACTTTATTTTTCATACGAATAAAATTTATTTGGACAATCTCTGTATGAACAATACACTCCGCCGTGATGTCTATTCATTTTATAAGAATAATAATCTATACCACTGTATTTTTATAGTTGATATTACCACAACGCACAATCGATTAGTCAAATAACACAATTAATATCGTCGATTGAACACCTTCAAACAATGAAGCAAACAAAAATGGCGTTATGAATTTTGAGCACAGATTACAAGTGATTTTGAGCATGTTTTGACGTTTTAATTATGTTAGGTTAGGTTAGCCGTCACCGTTATTGTGCATGGTTGCCAAGGATGTGGTTTGTGAAAAAAATATATATTTATGGTATGATTTTTATACATTATAATCTTTTTAATTGTATAATTCTTTTAATGTTAAAAAAATTGATTTAAAACAAGTGATTATCGAATATTTGTATCTGTATAACTATCACACTTAAAAAAATGCTTATAAAATATTTGACCTATGATCGTAAATTGAAGTTAATATTATGCAAATTTACAACCCTGTTGACAAATTTCGCGAAGCAGCCCGAACGGAGTCGACATAAGACGATGGGCATTTAAATGGGCATGACCATTGACCACCCATCTCTCTCTCTTTTTACTGTTCTCTGTCAAGCTTTCGTATCTGTTCTCTTTATAATCTGTGCTATAACTACAAGCTGACAAAGAGCAATAATACAAATCTCTTGTGAAATAGGAGCAAAAAGTGGTATAATTTCCCAGATTTTTTCAAGTTTCCAAAAAAGCTGCAAAGCAAAAATTTAGAGACTGGATCTCTTCTCCTAAGGCCTTATCCTTGTCTGAGGGAGTCGAGATATTTTGTCTTTCCCATTGCAAAACAAATAATCTCCAACAAACTAAACTTAAAACAGATGTCAAAAGTCCTTAGGGCACAAAAGTCATGCAATTGTGAATTAAATATTCTTTCCTAGAAACAAATATTCCAAAACGGATTTTCATCCACAGATACCAATACAATTTTCTGCTTGTCATAATTCACAAGTCGTCTTCAAACATAGATAATCATTTGATTCCGATATTTCCGTACCCAGCGGACATCTACACGAAACAAATATTGAATGAGTAAATAAGGAAGAAGTCGAGACGTGTCCTATTGAGGATTATTCAGTTATACTTTGCAAATTCCACCAAAGACAAAAGTTCGGTTTTATTTATATTTCAACTTAACTTTTTCTCCACAACATAAAAAACCTTGTATGTAAAACTGAAGAAAAAAATAGGAGCTGAGATGGTTGAACTCAAACTATGGATTGTGGAGTGGAAGGAAATATATGAATGGAATCTAGTTACTGATAAATTATAGGTATATATTTGGCAAGAAAATGAAGCGCTTCAATTCTGGTTAAGTTTCAAGTAGATACTTGAGAAAAATAATAAAATAGAAAATCCTAAAATCCTTTTTATTTTATGATTTCAATAGTTGATCACTTCATATGGATATTCTTTCACAATATAATTCTCTAAATAATGATAAAGTCACATTTTTCAATGTAGTTTCATGTTTCCAACTCAATTGATCATAATGGCGGCGATAGCGGTAAAAGAATTGCTTATTTAAACATTGCGATTTTTAAAACAACAATTTTATCCCAAATAAATGCCTTGAGCAATATTTAATTGTAAATTGGAGCGGTATACGATAACTGTTTTATAACGACGATTATTTAGGCACTATACAACTAACCTGACAAGTAATAATCATATTGAGATTCGCGAAAAGTAGAGGCTGCCAAATCTCATAATATGGTAATAAGAATTTTTCCTACGACCGCGTATGGAGACGTTATAAAGCACGTTTTTTAATTTGGAAAGTAGCTCATATCACCATGGCATTGTTATTTGAAGGAAAATTTAATTCATGCACTAAAAATGCCATATGTCGCGGTGTTTTGTCATTATGACAGCGAAAATAGTTTGCCCTAACTTTTCTAGAAACAAAACGGAACCTGACTTTTGAACGCATTACTACCAGCATTATAAACAAATTTTTCATGGCAGTATTTCAATTTTTCTCAAACTTGCGTTGTCAGAAAAGTATCTTATTTGTGGAAATGTCGCGATTCATTAACGGCCGTATTTGCCGTATACTTTTAAGCTGAGCTTGAAACTTAAGCACACATTTGCATTTTGAATGCAAATTCGCCATGTGAGGAATGTCAAATCTCCTTTTCATTAGAGTAAAACTGACCATTATAGCTGTGGCTAGAATGGTGGTTTACATAAAATAAATAGGTTGAAATTCTTTTTCACCTATAAAACTTTTAGGTCAACGTGACAACCATGCTTCAGAGTGTTCAAGAAGGCTGAACAGATATCTGCATCATGGTAACATTCGGTTATGACTTGGTTGTTCAACGTGGTTTTGAGCGACTAGCGGCACTATACAACCTTTATAGAATCATTTGCTTCCTAACCTCAAAGTGGTGTATTTTGATATTGTTATTGTCTTGTCGGTCATATCAATTTGTCAAAATAATGTTTAAAATAGTCGAGACTATTGAGGAAGGTAACAAAAAACTCTCTCTCACTCACTTTAACTGTCTGTGTCACCCAACACAATAAGATATTTCAATGCAAAAGTCACTTCAGTTGTAAAACGCAGATATTGGAACAAATTTATTCTGTCATACAAAGTTTTATCCTATAAGACATTTATAAAGGAGATAGACTTATAGTATTCAAAGTTCACGTATAAAAGTGTTTTATAATGCAACGCAATTGAATGCTATAAAATATTTATTATACAACATTATACAGCTTCAATAGGACAAGCTTAAGTAACTATTTTATAATGTTGTAGCTGTTAGTTATATAGTATATTATAGAACTTTTATACAATATGTATAAAAGTCTTATAAAATGATATTTTGAGATTGTATAAACTTACTTATAATGTATTATATCATTTTAAAGGAAATGATCGTATAATGCGTTATAATAGGTATATATTGTAAAAGTCACTATAGAATCATTTAATACAACAACTTTCTAAAACAAAATTATCGCAACAAAAGGCCTAATAAAAGCAAACAGTCCTTAAAGCAACGCTATTCGACTGTTATACAACAATTCAGTTCTCTTAGAATTCCATTTTGCTAGTTGGGCAGTAACGTCGATTCACTCGATTGTTACATCTAGCAATCATTTTACGTTTCCTTCGCCTTCGATGTAGCAATGCTAATCAAATAATTCGTATTTTATTATATATGCTGCAAATATACTCAACTAACTGCGAAGATCACCTCGACAACACTGCGCGCAATGTTTTATTCTCAAATCGTTGTAGAAAAAATTGTATCGTTTGTGTGAAAACTTTCTGCGAATGCGATACGAGATGTCGCAAACGGAAAATCGCTTTTTAGTGAGTGCAGAGTGTGAACGAGCGTAGGCGAGTCAAATATCGGTCGCTCGCTCCCGCAGTCTTGGACTGAAAACTTATACAAAGATAAACCATTTCACATGGATGACTTTAAAGATTTTCCTGAATTTAATCAAGTTTCCGATACTATAAGTATGTTATCACAAAACAACGTTACCAATGATAGAACATTTGCTTAGTACATATTAAAGTGGCAAATACTTATTTGTTAGTTCTGATTCAAAACAGTTAGGGTGAAGAAACGGTAAAGTTATGTGGCAAACAACCATTCGGTACTTGATTAGATCAAGAGAAAACCGGGAATAAATAATATATGAAACGTTCACCGTTTTTGAAGAAAATGTCGAAAATAAAACACCCAATACATCTACCCACCATTATTTATATCTTGAGGTGGAATAGTTCAGCCAATGTGTATTCACTTTAAGGATTACCCTCAGAATTTTCGCACGGTAAGATATGTATGGGTATAGAAAAAGAGACGTTAACGAAAACGTAACGGGAATGCAAATTAGACGAAACGCCTAAAATAAACGGAAAACAAACAACAAACAGATCATAACTAGAGGAAAAAGGCACGATTTACGCAAATCTGTAATCTGGTTTAGAAGAACAGTGCTGGAGGAAGCATGATTGTATAATTATTATTACACGGCACTTACCATTCCTATTTATTCAAATTCTGTTCCATAAAACGATTTTTGGAAAGTTCCAAATCTTCCAACGATCAAGTCCAAGTAATTTATTTCATATAATTTCTTGCAGACTATATACAGGGTGTCCAAAAGCTTCCCTACCCTAGATACTAAATTTCTGATCCAATTTTTTTGATAAGGTAAAGGATCACTTATTGAGTATAAAATTACAAAATCCTGACAGATTCCGGTGAAGCTGAAATCTCGTGAACTTTGCACTTTAGGGCAAAAGTCATTAAAAACATTATTGTAGAGAATAAAATTTCGCACCTTTCGTATCTCATAAACTTTTTTGTACAACTCGATTTTTCTATCTCGGCCGGTAACTCTTAAAACATTGGATCTTGAGTACTTTCTTCCTCAGAGACCAGTAGCTCATTTAGATCTATTTTCCAGAAAAACTCTGCAGGTTTCATCTTTCATACCAGAGGGTCTTTTTTTCTTCCGTCACTATTTTGAGCTTCTTCTGGTGCCCATTCAGGCGACAACGTCCCGTTAGGATCCCTGTTAAAACTCTTTGTGCAGTTTTCTCTGACTTATACATTCTTTTGATCTCAACGGGTTGTAGTCAACCAGAATAATCTTTTATTGCCTAATCCCTGTATAGCAAAAGAGGTCTGGCCCCCAGACGGATCTTTCAGCCACCCTCTTAGCTAGTTCAACTGCTATTTCTCCTCATTTTTGAGTGTGTCCTAGAGTCCACAGTAAGGTTACTATTTTGTTATCGTCTAGTTCATTGAGTTTGCCTAGTCATTCCCATTATTTTGGAACTGATTACACAAGGGCTCAGTGCTATGACTATCCGACATTATCATGATCCTTCACCTTCTATATCCTTTGTCAATATTGAGCTGAGCACACTATCTGATGACTTGACTTTTCCGATTGAAAGATACAAGCTTTCGGAGAGTTTGTTTCCTGGCCCAGAAACTCCTATCCTAGTTCCTTCTATTGCTTTTTGTCCATTTAATGTCAGTTTATCAAAGTCTGGTAATGTTATTTGAATCCCATTTCTTCTTGTTGCTCAATATGTGACATAACCCAGGTTTTCTGTTTCCTAAGGAGCGAGGATGATCCCCTCCACTTTTCTGAATAAAATAGTAATTTTTTCCGTAGGTAGGTAGCTATCAAAGCTCATTTTACTTAAGGTAAAAATTATTATTTTCAGTTGAGAAAATATCTATACCCGCCAATGGAATTATAACGAAAAAAAAAATAAGATGTCCAAGTACGAAAACAAACCGCTTCATTTCAATTCACAAGAAGGTGAAATTAGAATAAAATGTAGGAATAATGATATTCACAAAACGCTACGAATAAGATCTTCACGTAAAGATGCCCTTTCGGCGTTATCTAAAAGGAATCGATATGAATATTATTGTTTAGTTGGTGCACGTCTTCCTCTTTGTCGGTACGACTAAGATGACATTGGGCGGAATGGAATAGATGTGTATGTGTACAATTATAAGAAAAAATCACGACCTTATTTGGATATTTAGAAGTTTCTTAGAAGTTTGTTCACATCGTTTGTACGATTTAATGAGTCATCCGAAAATAAATTGTATCATTGAGATTTTATTTCGCTTATAAAAAAAATGTTAGATAACTTCCGTGGGAAATGAAACTGTTTAATAATTTAATAAAATTGAATTTCTGGCAAACCCCACTGTGGGG